>CM050404.1:21296331-21373831 GCA_027580255.1 Therioaphis trifolii
ACCAGTATTATGAATATTCCAAATAAAATCAACTTCATAAAATAGAGTAGTATTTAAACATAAAAATAAAAACGAATGAATGCAATGGTAAAAAAAAAAAATTGTAACATATTGTAACTGAATTTTTATTTATAGGGATTTGTTAATATTGCGCTAAAATAAAACAAATGCATTCGATGAACAATTTAAAAAAAAAAAAAAAAACACAAGTTCGTTATAAAATACATAATGATAAACAGATTTTTTGATTTATTAAAAATTAAAAATAATCTAATAAAGAATTTGATTTTGATCTAAATAGCAACGTAGTACGTAGGTTGTATTAGCGTCAATAAGTATACTTAAAACATATATATTTTGAAGTAACAAAATGAAATATGATTACGTAGTTACCAATAATAGTATGAATTATGAATTAAATATCCAATAATATTGTACCACAAGCCAATTTATGCAAAATAATAATTTTAAAGTTAAAACAGTCTACCACAATAACGCAAGGTATTTAACAACCTAAAATATGTTTCAGAAAAATGTGTTCGCCCTCTAGAGAAGGGTATAAGTATCCTAGAACACCTTCTACGTTAAGGTAGTAAGGAATAGGGTGACATTGCATTTCTACACAGGCTTTTGTTTATCATTGTAACAAAAGTTAATAGCTACCTACACGACTTGGTCTCACGTGCATGGAAAAATATACGTTCCGTTGACCAGCCAGTGGAATTGAGTCGTGCATTGTTGATCGAACGGTTTAAAATATACGAGTAAATGACTATAAAATCACGATGCACTCGAATAATAAACGTTGAACAGTTCACGTCGAACCATTCGACAGTGAAACGAATAGGATTCGATCACCCGACGGGACGATTCTGCTTAGATACTCCATTCCATCCATGGTATGTGCTTGTGTGTGTGCGTGTGTGTGTGTGTGTGTGTGTGTGTGTGTGTGTGTGTGTGTGTGTGTGTGTGTGTGTGTGTGTGTGTGTGTGTGTGTGTGTGTGTGTGTGTGTGTGTGTGTGTGTGTGTGTGTGTGTTATGTTTGAAAATGAACGGCCACTTGGTCATGCCAAAAGCGATAATTTTATTATAAAATAAAACTAATATTTCAATAATATAAAATAAAGAAAATACAAAAAAAAACTTTTTGTAATATATAAAAATGAAAAATAAAAAATGAAAGTTCACCATTACGATACATTAAACACCCGAAACTATTTATATCGTCCGAAAAACTAGTGCTAGCAAATTATCTGTGAATGGAAGTTACCGCCATTATGGAGAATTGAGCGCGTGTGCGTTGGTATAACAAGCAACGTCAACGACAATCGCGAACTCAGGCCTATTTTGAGTGATGACATCAGCAAAGTTGACTTCCGCAGTGAATCTGAAATTTCACTAAGATATTATTCGACTTGGACAATGGCGACGAAATAGCAGTGTCACGCGATACGTGTATTAATTGCATCTGTACGCTCGTATATGGGTCACACATTGAGACGCGAATAACAGCGTGTCGATTTCGTGGAACACAAATTAAAATGAACGAAACGTTTCGAAAACATCAAAGAAGTCATAGGTATGTCGTTGTACGTAGTTGTACATCCGAGACGAGGAAATAAATACGGTGTTTTTCGAAAATGTGTTTTCTTTTTTTGACGCTCGTAAGTCCGTTTTGAAATTTCAAAGGAATGAATCACGACTGAAGACGACCTCAATCCCAAAATGGATTGGATGCGTGCAATACCCGCCGATTCTCATATCCATCGTCGTTTAATCGCGCCAAACATCAATACGGAAAAGAGTAAGCCATAAATTATTTCTCAAGTAAAAAGGCTCTATGCAAAACTTCAGTCAGTGTTATTCATATTCAGTGAATTATTTTGTTGACATATTTACCGTCCGTAGACAAGTTATTGGTATGCTTTTTTTTTTGTTTGATCAAAAATTAATCACATTTTAAATCATAAATCCTATTAAAAATGTTTTACAAAAATATTTGAAACACTCGATCGACCAATTTTTTTTTTTTTTTTTTTATTGAGTTTGAAGGCTTCAACATCTTAGGTCATTAGCCTGTTTGTCTTACAATATATCTAGTATATATATATTTGTCTTATTGCTAGGGGGTACATTTTGTTTTACATTTGGGGGTTTGTGGAGTTTCTATAACTGAATAAACTTAGTTTATATTAATAATAAATAGTTTCTTATATAAATTTAGCTAGGTCTATGTCGATAAAAAATTTGTAGATGTTTTGCGAGTTTTCCTCGCCTAGTGCGTCTTTCATTGTTGATGGGTTTCCGAGAATTTGTCTGGAAGTGTTGAATTTTGGGCATTCTAGAGTGATGTGATTGATGGTTAATTGTTTGTTGCATTCTTCACAAATTGGGTGTTCTTCTTTAGTAATTAGGTGTAGATGTGTTAGGCGAGAGTGTCCTATTCGGGTCCTTGTGATAACTATTTCTTCGTGTCTGGTTGAGGGAGAGAGGGATTTCCATGGGGTAATGCATGTTTTAATTTCTTTAAGTTTGTCTGTGTTCGGGGTCTCCTCCCAAATGCGTTGCCAGTGATTTTTTATTAGATAATTGATTTTAATGAGTGCGTCTTGAAACGTGATTTTGTTTGTTTTTATTGAGATGGGTGATCCTATTGCTTCGTTGGCTGCCTTATCGACTAGTTCCGACCAATTTTTATTTTTATACCGATTCAAAGTGCATATTATTTTATGTAAAAATAGGCTATTCCATCAAAATTCCATTGAAATTCTTTTAAAATAAATTTAGCTACACGATATTTGAGGTTTCTGAATGAATACAATAAAATATACCAAAATATATTTTATGGGTATAACGTTTTTAGATTCTACTGTCAATAACAAAAATTATACTTCGTAGAACACAAATTTGAATAAACAAAACGTTTTGAAAACACCAAAGATGAAACGAGTCGTAGGTAGTGATGTGCCACGGGTAAATACCCGACGAGCAAGTAAATATTTCGGGTATTTACCCACAAGTAAATTTACCTGCCCAAAATCTGGGTAAATATATTTTTATTTTAAATCTGGTATTCATGTAGTATAGAAACTAGTATTTTTAATTTTTTTTTTTTTTTTTTTTGTGAGATCTAAATGAAAAAGTAAAAACAAAACGTTATGTTTACGGTTATCAACATTTTTATATTCTTATGTGTAAACAAATATTTTACATAAAAAAAAAGAGTATCTGATTGTAATAATATTATGGTTCTTTATGTTTCATAAGAACAATATTTGTATTTGATCATTTTTATGCACATTTTTAATGAAACTTTGAAGCCTTTAGTTTATTGAAATGGAAAATAAAGACTGCAGGATGTTATGTTTGTACACATTGTTTTTAATAAAAGGTCTATTTAGGCTAGTTACTATAGTTATTGAAAAAAAAAAAATTGTTTTAAATAAATTTCATTTTAGTGAATCATTTTAAAAGTTTAAGCGTTTTCTTTAAATTCTTTGATTTATTTGTTTCCCCAATAATAACAATAATACCTTAGTGGTATGGGTTTCAAAGTGAATACAATTAACAACAACTTAAAAATGTAATTTATTAACTTTGATCATCAGTCTTGGAAAAACATGGAAAAGTCAGGAAAAAATCATAAAAAGTTATTGTGATATCCACAAATTGGTTTTGACATTAAAAATAAAATTACCCAATTTACTGGGTAAATACAAGTATTACCCAGGTATATACCTGATATTTACCAGGAATCATATTTATCGGGTATTTACCCATCACTAGTCGTAGGTAACGAATGTATGTTGTCGTATGCAGCGTACGTCCGAGACGAGGAAACACATCCTGTGTTTTTCGAAAATGCGATTTCTGATGTTCGAAAGACCGTTACGGACATAATATCAAAGGAATAAAACACGATCGAAGACGACCTAAACCCCAAAGTGGACCGGACGCGTGCATCGCCCGTCTATTCTCATCGCCGTCGTCGTTCGATCGCGCCGAAACATCAAAACGGAAAAGAGTGACGATTATTGGCATTGTCGAAGCGGAAGGGAGGACCGAGAGAAAACAGTCAATAATTCACGTGGAAACTCGCGTGTACGAATAACGCGTTCGCGGTGCACGACCGTTCAAATGACGGTAAATTTTACCGTGACACACGGTCACCGCGTTGGCACGATTTGCTGCGGTGGGTTCCACCGCGGAATTATTCAAAGGTCAAATTTATCCAACCCAAAAGTTCGTCTTATTCCATTTGGCAATACATACCGATACTTTTTGCAATCAAAACGTTTAACCGAACCCTACCAACGTCTGACATAAATAATATATCTAATAGAATTCAGATATTCGGTTTACATAATAAACTAATTTTTACATTACAGCTTATTCAAATTATCATGACGGATTGTCACTATGGGATATTCAATAATATTGTTACTAAAATATATTAACTTTTCGTTTCTGTACAAATATTACTCTGTCAAAAGATGTTTTGACAACATCACCGCGTAATACGAAAACGGATTTTTTTTTATTTATTACATTTTTTGTTTCAACAAAATCGTTGTTTTTACAATGTTTTTATTTATTTATTTTTTTTTTTTTAATAAATTACACAATAAGATATTAGAAAAATAATTATATGAATCATTTATGATCATTTTAACTTGGCTACGTGTACCTTAGTTATGAGTTATTAATATTAGATCACTGTTCTGATGATATCGATGATGATGAGAGTGATGTAGATTCTGATGGTAGCAAGACATCTTGTGAAAGACGTGCCTATGGTCTGCGATTTTTCTTCCCGATTTTTAAGTGATGGATCTCTTCTATTGAGTTTAGTTTGGAATAAAATTTTTGAAATTAATACGAAAACGTAAAAACGTGCTCGCAATATTATTCTTCAAATTAACCGTCTAGAATCTAGATCAAAGATCACTTAACAGATGGGCCGTGGACCAAAAGTAGGCCGTGACTAAATTTTTGGGGGGCCGTGCAAAGTTTTGGAATAAATTATATGTATGTACAATGTATATACATATTATGTATCCCGATGTATTAAATACAAATTCATATTAAATCAATTTATAGAGTATAGCATTATACTGTATAATGAATGTATTTTTTAAAAACTAAGTGAAATAACTCTAGAAACTAAGTGCGTATAAGTGTACGTGTTTCCAATAGAACCATTACATACAATTTGAAAACCGTCCACGTTCTCATCGGCTGAATACATAAGTGATGTTTGATAAAACAATACGTTTTGTGGAATAAATGATGTTCGTAATTTTACGATGTCTAAAAATGCATTAATAACATCGTCGTTTAAATACAAATTATGTATTTCTAAGGCAGTACTCATAGTGTTGCAAAGTAAATGACAATACTCTTAAATTGTAGTTAAATAATTTAGGGAAACACAACACAAACGTGCAATGTTCACTGATCACAATCGCAGTACACTGATTAACCGACAATCGGCGCGCGTTCGGCGTCTTGTGGATCGTAACACGTTTTACCTTTTCACTGCTGAGCATTAAAATAGCTAATAATCTCTCTGTGTTGCAGATTTAAAAAAAAAATTTAATTAAACTGATAGATGTGTGCATGTAGAAAATGATATAGTTAATTTAAAAAAAATTGAATCAAAACTTACTGAGTTACAGCTCAATGTGTATTTGTCGGTCATGAGTTACTAATCTTGCGCAAAGCGGTAACATTCATAATTTAATATAGTGTATGGTTTTGTTACCAAATAGATTTTATTTACATACTTACATGGAAACTATAGGTAATGTAGACGAATTGTAGGAACGATACATACAAATGTAAAATTAAACGCGTTAAAATACACGGATTTAATAATAATTTCCATGGATACATGGTTTGAGAACCACTAAGAGGTTGGAAATATATAATACTTAATATCTCTTTGGATATTGTTGATATTACAAATCTGAAAACACCGTTGAATTCAGGAGCACGTGTATATAATATCACAACTGATAACAATTTTACCGGTATTTTCTTTATATTTTATATTTGATCTCCCGCATATAAGCGGGCATAGCACACGTAACACGGTGACACTCACGAAGGTATTTGGAACAACTTTGTGAAAAAAAATTGGAAAAAAGTTAAATAGCGTCGTCACAAAATTGGTACTCAAAATAGGCCTGTTCTTTTATATATATATATATATATATATATATATATATATATATATATATATATATATATATATATATATATATATATATATATTTATATATATATATAATGATGAATAAATACTTACACACGATACAGTGTACTCCGTGCAACTGCATTGTACATTCATTACTTATCTTTAGTGTTTGAATTTTTTATTATTTCTGGACGTGGCAACTGCGATTGTATAACGACGTTAAATATATTTATTTTTCTCTTTGTATTAAATTATATTATTATAATTGTTCTTTGTGATATAACTAGTGTTCCATATATCAATATATAGATTTCATTAATTATTTGCATGAGTATTAAAATAAAAAAAATTCATCAACATGTTGTAGGTTTCCAAATTGTAAAAAATGTTTCTAAATGGGTCATACCGTGAAACGTTTGGTCGATGAAAAAAAACCCAGATTTCACAATCTGTACGTAAAAGTATTTTATACATTTTAATATGTCATAGTGCTATGTTAGGTTTTTTGTACTATTGTAATCTCAAAGAAGAGGTAATCAAATAATCGCACTCCGTTGGATTTACTAAGAGAGTATAATAGATTATACACATAATAATAGCTACCTCGAATTTGTTCATATTTAAAAAAAATTATTGTTGTATAATTCAAAAACCACATACGTTAGTTGAATTCATTTTTACCACCCTTGAGATTCAAGTAATCATGGCTCTACTGTAATAATAATCATATTACTTGTATAGTTATTATCGTTTCATATAGAGAATACTGTCACAGGCCACATCGTAAGATACGTTTTCTTTAAGGCTGCGGACATACTTCTGAATGGTGAGCGTCAAGTTCGTTGACAAAATCAAACATACAATTTAGTATAAAAGTGGCCATACTGCCATTGTGAGCGGTGAGCGGTAAGCGTCAACGCCCACCGCTCATGATGAGCGTCAAAACATTTGATAAAACCGACGCTGACGAAAATCCATGGAAAGTAAAATACAGATGTTTCTATGCAGTTTAAAGATTTTCCTTCGGATATTCAGTACTCACGTGGCCGTTCCTCCTATTTGACTGTGGTGTTTGAAACGACGAAAACGACAGCATTTGAGTGAAACTCCTCCCTTCCATCGGACTAACGATCGATTAATATTCACGTGCGGTCTCAATCACGTAAAACAGGAATGTGTACAAACCGGAATCGACGGATTTACGTACGTATGTCTCACGGCACCTATTCAATATTAACACATTATACGGATGGAGCAAGTCAGCGAGTACTAAATCACGGATGGGCGGATAACGGTGCACTGTAAACGAGGAGAAAGGGATTTGTTGTTTTTTTTCACTAGAATTTTACGACTCTTTAACTCTTATTGTTTATAACGATAATTCATTATCACACTTTTATGATCCACCACATAGCATAGTTCACCTACACACACAGTCACATGTAAAGTTAATAATAAAATATTAATCTCTCTCTCTCTCTCTCTCTCTCTCTCTCTCTCTCTCTCTCTCTCTCTCTCTCTCTCTCTCTCTCTCTCTCTCTCTATATATATATATATATATATATTTTTTTTTTTTTGTGTCATCATTTTGTGTGTACATATATATCAACTAAAAGACGACGGCAGGGCTATACTTTATACTTTTGATTTTAAGCACGAGGCGACGTACGAAATTCTGTACGTTTAATGATTTCCAAATTCTACCCCAGAAGTCATATTTTATTCGATTGTTTTTCCTCTCTCATGATTAGATCAACTCCATTTCTTCCGATGATTTCGGCAGTACATTTTCACAAACATGATGACCTGGTCACGTGGTTCGTTATATGTATTATATGTATTATATATATATATATATATATATATATATATATATATATATATATATATATATATATATATATATATATATATATATATATATATCGATATATTATATCGATTACATCGATTTTATTGTTTTTCATTTTTTTTTTTATCTCGAACTGACCGTTTGCATACTTTCTGGTGCGTGCACAATTTATTATTATGTTTTCCCGTCGTTATTTGAGATCACTGCGTGAGTTTACTCAGACACAGGGTCGTATACTAGGAAGTAGGTTTTAGGGGTTCGAACCCCTCTGGAAATCGTAAGTTAAAGAACTTCAAACATCGCTACACTGCTATTGAGCATAATAAATTAATTCCCTTAAAACCATTTTTTCACCTTCAAATCCCATCCGAAAAGTAACACTGCACCGACGCACATATTCGTGGGTGTTTTCGCGTTGGAATTATTTATTCCAAAAATTATTCCACTATTTTCTATGATAATCGAATGGTTCGGGAAACGTTCGATCGCCGAGTTCTTGAGTTATTGACTCGAACTGAGTGTGCAAAATGATTCCGGGCGCGATATAGCCGTCTCGTGTCGAAATGAACGAAAGCCCACACGCCATGCCGTCACCCCCGGTGTGGTTTGACGTGATCCACACCCCGATAGCTCGTTCGGAACGTTGGTCTCGTGATAATTGAGATGCGCGCGTAGGTACGTGCAGTGATGTGAATTCGAATAGATTACACTCATCTTTCGATAGGTCTTCTACCCCCAAACCACCAGAGAATATTTCACATTTCGGCCGTCCAATAACGATGATTCGTAACCGGTACTTATAGCGTTATTTTAAAAAACCTTCACAGTTTGTACGTTTTCACATAACAAATGCTTAAATTCATTAAACTTAAACCAAAATTTACTTATATATGTATAATAATAATACAATATAATTTATTTGGCCACAAACAGTTTAAAACATCGTTTAAATTTAAACAGTAAAAATGTTTTAAAATTAATACATAATTACTAGAATAAAAATTAAAATATAGATTGTGTTACAGGTAGTTGGCACAATTCACCACTGAGGAAAACCTCGTATTGGTGAAATTGGAGTCTTATCAATTTATTTATTATTTATTGTATATAAATCAAAACCTAAAATGGTAATAAAAGGAAAGTAAACAGAGAGAGAATAAATTATAATAATAAAGAAAATAGTGAATATAAAATAAATAATATAAATAAGATAGTGCATATTACAATACCGATAGTTGACGATTACTTTTGCTTAAAGCTACAGTTATGACATAAATAAAGGTATAATTATGCTATATGTATAAGGAAAAAAATATAAGATTAGTCACTAATTAGGTACATATACCTATTTTGAATTGATCGCTTTACGTTTACAATGTCTACGAGTTAAATGTAAAATGCGAAAAGTATACAAAATTTTCAGATGTTAATGTAATATACATAGCCGTGCGTTTAAACGGAGCAGAGTAAACCTAGTAAAACAGCATTTTTTGGGAGCGTTGAAAAATGTGTGCGTGAATCTGTAGTGCAAGTGGTTTATGCCATTTTGAGATCATTATACAGACAATATTTACAACTGAAATTTGGAGGAGTTAATAGCCAAACTGATTTTGTTGAAAAACGAATCACTCGAAAATATTTTTCAAATTTGTTCGAATAAAATCTACAACTAAATTATATAAAATTAAACCAATCACTTAATATTTGTTAACATAAACTGTTCTCCATTTAAATATAATAGGTGTATAGTAGAGTCAAAATATGTTTCGACATTAAAAAAAATAAATAAATAATTAGAAAAGCACTTTCCAACTAAAAATGCATACATTGTTTTAGTCTCGACTAGATTAAAAAGTGTGTGCAAGTATTTTCACCTACAGGCACGAATGTACCAGTAAATAGCGTTAGTTATAATCTCCCATACATTCTGAAAATGTGACCATTCTGTTACATATTATTTTGTTCATTGCAATAATGTCAACCGGTATGATTTATCGCTACGTGTGTATTACGAAAATATTAAATAAAATTACTGGATCATCTTTTTCGAAATATTTTACGTTTCAAATATCCTCATTAGAAATATTTAAGACTTAATTAAAAAAATAATTTCTAATATTTAAATTTCAAAACATATAATTTATGTAAAGTATAATAAGTAAACTATGTAAAAATCAATAGTGACGACACGAACCGTTAGTTTTGTAAATTATTATCTCGGTCCCAACTAAATCATAAAATAGAGACACGATCGTTACTACGAGCCCGTTTGCTAAAACATAATGACTTAATTTTTATTTCGTCATGTGTTAAGTCGTCTATGAATATTATAATTATTATTATTATTATTATTATTTTAATGACATTCAAGATCACTGATTATAAAAAAGAATTCTCATTGAATATTTTTTAATGGAAACATTTATTACATAGATTCATTGAATGTGTAAAACCCGTCAATTGTTATATAATTCATTCCTAAAATATTGTTATACACTGGTATAATGCTACTGAACTAAGAAAATTAAGATCCTACACACATGCAAAAAACACATAAAAACTTCAGCAATAAAATTCAAATTTATTTTTGAACGAACACACAAAATACAGAAATCAGGGACCACTTATACATTTTGAAAGTAGCAAATTTCAAAACGATATATTTTTAAAATTTTAAACACTGAGAGCGAATCGTTTATATTCATTGTGGAAACGCTTTACAGTGATAATTCTCGCATGGGTACAGATTTCACGCACGTTGTTTTGAATACATTTTTCCAGGGCTTAAACCGGTAACCGGTTTGTAACGAAAACCGGTAAAAAAACAGTACATTTGAGAACCGAAAACTGATAACCGCTTTTAGTTTTGGAATGCTGGAAGCGGTTATTGGCTATCGGTTATCAATGTAAATATCTAAGTATTAACATCAAAACGATTACCTCTTAATTCCGGTTTTACAATCAAAACCTTTTCCCGACCAAAATAAATAATTAACGGGTTTTTTGTGAAAATTCATACTTGCATTATGTTATGATTACGTCATTATAGTTGAAATTAATTTTCCAGCTATTTTTACATTTTATACAATTTATTTTTTTGATTTCTTAAGGTCGCCACTATCTTGATCATATTTTTTAAACTTTAAAGCAGTTTGAAAAAATAAAAATATTGAAATTGAGACCAAATTAAAACACATAAAGTTTTTGATTATGTAATAATAATAGTTATGTTATCAACCCACGAATCGCCTAAATAAACAATTTTAAAAATATGGTTTTTAAAAACCGGTTTTAACCAATAACTGATTACCAAAAAACATTATAAATGGTTTTTAAACGATTAACGGTTATCATAGTGTTTGAAATATCCTTGAAGAAACGGTTACCAGTTACCATAATATCAAAATTAAATGATACACGGTTACCGATTAAAAAAAATGTTCAGCTCTTACAGGAGCCTATTATCAACTTTATTGGGAACGGTTTTAAGCCCTGCATTTTTCACTCCCATCGTTACGCGTTAGGATCGATGCGGATATAAATTTATAATTGCGCTGGCATGCTTTCGTGAACAGTCGTGACGGGATCGTACATCGTACAAATCGATCACAAAATATATATCGTCAGGCAGGCGTTGAACACACAATACATTGCTGAATCATCTTGGTGTAATACAAATGTCGAATAATCGCGGTCGTCGCCGAAACAGGTGTGCCGCAACGTAAGCAATCGTTCACTAAAAGCACGAGAAATTCGGGCACGAGAATTTGGGTCAAAGTTTTCGGAAACATTCATGCCGCCTTCGCGGCGCAGCAGGTATCGGAGTTACGTACTTTGGCGCGTGGTATTTTTATACGTATTATGGATTTACGGGATATGAAACAATGCGGTCGCTATGGATTCATAGAAAGTTCTACAGGTTTTTAAAAAGAGCCGCAGGTGTTTACACGACAGTACGGCAGACACGGCTGGTTTTCGTGCTGATAATATTATTACGGTCGTGCGATATCAGGCGCAAGTGTTTCCTCGAAGATAGCTTCCGAGTAAACGATTCTAAATGACACGCCATCACGAAGCCTGAGATCGATAGATTACGTTTGCGTTTCCGACTCTCGAACAGTCCGTGAGCAGTGTTGTTGTTGACCGTGTAAGTTGGTCGTGGTATCCAGATGGTATCGCCCCAGTGCCTTGTCGATTCGTTGATTCCTAGTCGTCATCGAGTAAAATTATTTTATTTTTATTTTTATTTTTTCATTTAAAATCATCAGCACTTCCCGAATTCGTCCCGAGCGTTAATGATTGTGCTGTAACCACGACACCGACGACAGTGTACGTGTATGCAATTATATATTATTACATGTCATGACCGTTCGGTATATGCGAAGTGTACCCTTGGAAAAATGTTACCTTCGGAATTTTAAAGCGAAATTGTCAAACCCTCGTGAAGTCCGTGATTCACGGACGTTGTTTAACATAAAATATGTGTCGACGTGTGAGTCTCTTACGCACACGAGGAAAAAATAATATACACACATACACGTATAGCGATAGATTTTATTTTGATCACGTTGAATTTCAGTTACTCCACAACAAATCTTGTTTTTTGTTTTGTTTGTTTTTTTTTCGTTTTCAGTCGAAATACTCGAACGACCCTTC
The DNA here is from genome assembly GCA_027580255.1 of Therioaphis trifolii. Lineage (NCBI taxonomy): Eukaryota > Metazoa > Arthropoda > Insecta > Hemiptera > Aphididae > Therioaphis > Therioaphis trifolii. Next base: position 21,309,039 of record CM050404.1, read on the forward strand.
AAATAATTTATTATTAAAAAACAAATAATAATAAAAACAACACAAAATGATAATAAATATTGAATAAAAATAATAGAGGTATTGACTTGTGAGAGAAATATATTTTTTTGTTTATCTCTTGGCATACATTTCGATTTAAACACAATTTTGCGTAACAAAATAAAATAATTTATGCATACATTTTATTTTTCGTTTTTTCGTTTTTTCGTTTAAAAATAGTGCATTATTTTTCACAAAAAATAAATAAATACATAAAAACGTTAACGACGAGTAAACGATTTTTATTTTGTTGCAGAAAAATAATATGCACATGTAGTCACAATGTGGACGTGTTTTAACGATAACGGCATAATCTGATAAACACGGCGTATATTCGATAAAAAATGTTTTGAATACTTTTTTGTTTTTGTTTTTCTTTTTTTTTTTATGACGTTTCAGTCGAGCGTATTCTGTAAAATGAAGTTATGCTAAGATACATCCAAGGAGATAAAGCAAAATGACGGCGATATAACACACTGTTTAGAACATTTTATTAGTAAGTACTTACTAACGGCATAAAGTCTACGGCATCGCGGTAAATATTTCGGTAATATCAAACTCGATTATTTTTTAAAGTCGTCGTGAAGCAAATCATCATATACACCGAAGAGCCTTTGGCGGCAAAATATAATTATCAATATTATTATAGTACCGACGTTTTTGATCTCTACTGGGGACAGTTGACTATAAAACTTATCACGTTCCACGTGATAAACGAATGACCGAGTGAAATCTGATTAAACAATAGTTTTACCATGTTTTTATTTGCGACCGTGAAAAGAATCATCAAAACGCAGTCAATCGCCGTTTTGACCACAGTGAAATGAAATAAACACAATGAAATAAATAAATAAATGAACCGTGACCGTAGTGCATTGATATTTGCGTAGACAATACACACTCAAACAAATGTACCCTGCAACACTATTTCACAGTGTAAATTATTGTAAATATTGTATTGTTTCATTGCGCGCACCACGGAATCATATTATGTTTGCTTTTTTTTTTTTTTTTTTTGTGGTGTCCGCTCTGAGAAAATATAATATTAACGCGTTTTCCGACTGATTTTCTCCGTTAAAAACGTAAAGTGCACAAGGCGAAAGTATTACATTACTAGCGGGCCAAAATTGTCCTCTTATCTGCTGCCGATAAAAATGACGCCTTGTCAAACGCGATATCACAGTCGAAAAGACAACAAAAATCGTTCAGACACCAAGGGAAATCGGCCGTATTAGTTCACGATTTGCCGTGACAGTGTTTATTGATTCAATGACGATGTGCATGAAATAACGAGCGATGACTAAAGAAATAAGAGAAACGATTGTGATAAAGATCGAATCGTCTTACACAAATTTTTACTTGACTCACTTCGAGGCTGTATTATATACTTGTGTACAGTCTACAGCAGGCATGTCAAACTCGCGGGCCGCGGGCCGCATGAGTCCCTCGGCTCAATTATTGTTTGTGGCCCGCGTCTACCAATAATAATGGAAAAATAAAAAATTAAATATTAATACCGTGTCACAACTATCTTAGATTCTTAGAGAATGGTTTATTTGGTGTACATAATTATACTGTGTTCTGTTCTGATCTTTCTAATCTACAATTTCGTGCCAGTACGATACGTAGAACTTGTAAATTTGCTTGTAAAATCAGTTCTATGTTGAAGAGAACTTATCAATGTGTGCAACTATTTTCATCAATGAACACGTTAGGTCCAGATTAACCGACACACATCAAAACGTTTTGTTTAAAATAAATTAATATTAGTGATGGGTAAAATTATCTTGGTTTTGCAGTCTTCGTCTTGGTCTTACAGCAAGACCAAGACCAAGACCAAGACCAACACTACGAATTTCTTCGCAAGATCAAGACCAAGACTGAGTCTGAAAGACCAAGTCCAAAACAAAACCCATACTGCAAGAGTCTTGAAGTTTTGAAATATTTATTGTATTTTTTTTCAAATTTTCCCGGAATGCATGTCATTTAGTGTAGGTAAAAAGAAATATTTTATTAGGAATATAAAAAAAAAAAAATATTGCATTTCACGTACACATTCCAGGAATTAAGAAAATAATGAATTATTGAATTATTGAAAACATGATAATAAATAATTGGATACTTTAAATAATATAAAGTGGTTTTGTGACAAATAGCAATACAAAACAAAAAAGATTTTAGCTATCTTCTATCTTTATCTAGATACATTGTATCCAATTATCTTTTATCTTTATCTAGATAAATTTTTAGTTATCTTTGCGCAACACTGCTAGCAACTAACGACGCTCTAGTATTGATATCATAATATCAGTGCAACATAATAATACTGTTAATGGCAGATATCACAACGTACACTATCCACAGTGAGACGGACATATGTTATAAACGACACGCATGAAAACGAAAAAATGTCTCAGAATTATTCGTAAATTTTTATAAAAAAAAGATGGCACTTGCTTTTAAAAAAAAAAATGCCCTTTTTTATAATATATTAAAAAAAAGTATAGAATATTTTCTGTATACTTGTTTCAAATTAATAACAACAAGTAAAACTTATTAAACCAACAAATATGTGTACTAAAATTCGTAAACATTTTAATATTTTGTGAGGTATCACCAAAAACTTACAAGTCTTTTTTACAATTTTTAAATCCGGAAATTCGTCATAAATGACTCGAAATGCAATTAACTTGAATATTCTAAAAACAAACTTACACATTTTTGCAAACAACGTTTTTAATAACTTGCAAAATATTAGTACCTATCGTAAAAAATAAACAAAAAATATGTTGACCATTTTCACAAACACTGTTGATAGTATTGTCGAACATAGATAAATTTAGTTTAGAACTGTGGTGGACGATGGCCAAAAAAATATCTCATCATCATAGCGTGTTCTACGTTACAAAAATAATATTCATTCTCGATTTTTAACGACACGTTATCTTATACTTCTTGGAGTTTTTCTCCTAATAGAGGTTGTAAATCATCACATTAATCTGGTTTTTCTCTTGGACCGCCTTGAATAATTGATCACTGCTGCAACCAAACCATTGTTTTAGATTTTGCATCCAATTTGTTCGAGGTCTTCCTTTACTTCTTTGACCACATATCTTTCCATTTGAAATGAGTAGTAGAATTCGATATTTCTGTTTCCTTATCAAGTGTCCACGATATCGCAACTTTCTTGCTCTGACTGTCTTTACTACTTCCTTGTCTTTTCATATTATCTTAACAGCACGTTATACTGTTTTTAAATATTTCGTTTCGAGTGATTCAATAAAGAAATAATTTGTTACGAAACAATGGTGGTAGATAGAAAATGTAATAAAAGTAAAAACAGAAAAAAAAAACCAGTCACATCATATAAACTTCCTGGTGGTAAGTATTAAAATATTTGTTACCTATCGAAAATTGTTGACAATTTCGAAAATGTCGTCAGTTCCTTCCCAAATCGGGAATTTTCGACGATTGCGATTATTAATAAGAATTATTATGAGTCGTTTCTAATTCTCAGATATTTTTCTGATAACACATAACCATCACAAATAAAACACATCAGTGTTTATTCGCGAAAAACGACATCGATAAACAGGTATTATTTCTTGTGTTCATGCGACACGAACACGTGATTGAATAAATTGTGTTTTTGAAAATTCTATTCCCCGGTTATAGTTCAGCCTTTTTTTACAATATGTCTTATGGTGACGTGTTCCAGAGTCCGTCCTTTTGACCAAGCTAGTTTTGACACATATTCCGGATTAACCGTTACTAATATCAATAAATAATATTTATTTATTTACGTATTTATTTATATCGCGTTTACCGACTATTTCGTCGACCGATGTTGTTGTTTAATGGCCGTTGTCCACCATCCATATGATTATTGGTAATATTATTGATTAAAACTTTTTGAATTCGACGAGCGAAACGCTCATTCGTAAAAGGCTGTACTCTAATGGCGGGAATGAATTTCTATTTGATTTCTCGCATAATTTATTACTATACGTCCATTCCATCTCACCTCTTGATAAAAAAATGAAAAATAATAATAATAAAGGAGGCAAAATAAAAAAGGTCAACGCGATGACGTCACGGTCGATTTCCTTTTTCCATTTTCACTTAATATTCAAAATAATACATATTTCTGTTCTATTTAATTCTAATAAAAACCCTTCCTACCACGGAATCGTCTGCATGGACCGTAATCACACCCGTAACGATACTACAATAGTCGTCTATGTTCATTACACTGCCAGCCTGCGCGAATAAAGTAATAAATGCCCTCGCGACAGAAGTGCGATTTTATGAATATTACCGTCGACATAATGGAAACCACACGTTGTGTTTATGCCGGGGACGGGAAGAAAAACAATTGTCTAAAACCACCCACGATCAATTTACGCTGTACTGCGGTCCGGAGTGAAATAGAAAAAAAAAAAGAACGACAAATGAACACTTCACCGCTGGCTTACTAATAATAAGGATTCCACTGCGGTTTACGGCCGAAAATCGAGAAGTATCCGAAATATATTTTAAGCACCTTGATGAGTGCCTTCTTTTTTTTATTTCTTTTTTTTTTTTTCAAATACGTTTTCGTACTTTACTCCGGACCACACTTCTCGAAAAAGTATTTCGTTCCCCGAGGACATAATCGGTGCTTTTTTTTTCTTCTTTTTTTTTTGTTTCTTCTAACTCTCCGTTATTTTTATTATTTTTATCGTCGTTTTTAAAACGTGTCTTCGCCACCCAAGAAACGAACGTACGCCGACAGATAATGAAATGTATGAGACATAAAAATAATATGGCGTTTTCTCGAGAACACTATTACTACGTAATACTATTTTAACGCTAGTGCGGTGTACGTGCGTTGTACCATCGTAGTGTTTCGGCCCGCTGCGTTATAGTGACGTACCGTTACACCAACTGGCGACTACAGTCTCAATAATGTATATTTTGCAAATGAAATGTCCCCACGCAGACTGGCGATAAGTACTGTTTCTTTTTTCTTGATTTGGATTTTAAATGACTTGAAATGAAATCATTATGACGAAGGGTTAACACACTAGAGTATTTGAGTACTTCTTAAATATTATTTGATTGAATTAACATGATTGAGACTGCTCGTTTTTGCACAACACCAAATATTTAAATAATAATTTCTGGAAAAAATGTTGTTAAGCTCTTATAAAATGTTTTCTTTTGTTGACCTTTGAAATGCATAACGTATCAAAATGATTTTGACAGTTCCTTATGTTCTAATATGTGATTTAAATAGCAACAAGATTAAATCCTGAAGAATAAAGATCAATAGTCATTGGATCTCGATCGTACATGGTAAATGCTTTTAACGCGTGAGACAACGATCGGTTTTATCAATCATTCAATATTATAATCGGTGTAAATTTCATCCCATTAACGGTCAGTTGCATTAGAGAAAATATATAAATTATACAGTCCTAATAACAGATGGACGTAGATAGACCAATCGAAGTTTTAATTTATTTATTTTTGTTCTTACCTGCTTTATTAGTTCTCTTGAGAGCGAAACTCCGTGGACGTGCAGAGTCGTGTTTCTACTTTAGGCAGTGAAACCACAACCCTATTTTTTTTTTATCATTCAAATCGATTATTTTATTCACAAAATTGGAAACAATCGGATTATGTTTGAAGCTCTTGAAAATAGAGAAAATCAATTTATGCTGTACAGAGTCTGTCTTTCCAAGTCTTATTTTTTCCACAGCCGAAAATCTAGTATCAGAAATCAGTCTGTAGGATTTTTTGCAATGACTTATAAGTAATAATTAACCTACATTTGTGTGTGTATATATATATATATATATGTATATATATAAATATATATATATATTTATATATATATTTATAGATATATATATATATATATATATATATGTATATTACAATTTTTGTCATAAATACTTGAAAATACATTTTTCCTGTATGATTTCGAATTATTTTTATGCGTTTTAAATAAAAATCATGACCTATATTTCAATGAAAATTACTTTTTTTTATTTAAATGTATACAATTTGTTAAAATGTACAAGTCCTACACTTTGATATATCAATGTATTTAAGTTTTAAAGTGTCTTGCAAAAAGTAGATTTTGCGCAGTATTGCTGTTTCTACACCCTACTAGATATTCTAAACTTTAAATATTTACCTACTTCTTTTAAACTGTTGGCTGAAAAATAAAAATGTGAGTACCTATCAACATATTCAAACGAAAAATGCTTTCTTACATAATAATAAGTTATAAATATAACATATATTATAATAATCAATGAATACTATTTTAGAGAACTAAAGATTGAAAAAAAAAAAAATAAATACAAAGTAAAATATGTGATTTTTGTTAATGTTTACTATGTTTATGGAGAATATTTAAAAGCATTTCTTATAGTAAATAGTGTTAAATCGGAGTAATTGTTATATAATCACAATTCAAAAGCCATTCAGTATGATATTGAATTATTTTCACGGAGTTCTGAAAAGATAATATTGTAATTATTTAAATATTAAAAGAATTTTGTCACTCCCAGTGATTTAGCGATTTGGAGAGCAGCTAGGAATATTTTTAATAAGAATATTATTATGGACCCAGTCTCGACTCAAGAACCGAAGAATGGAGAATTCGAACCAATGAGGAACTACATAACTTGTTCCAAATACCAAGTATTTCAAGAGTAGTCACAAAAAGAACGTTGTTTTACGGGATGGTTTTAAAGGCTGGAAACCCCTCCCCCCAAAAAAAAAAAATAATTACGGTAGCGTTTTCAATGAAAAAACCACCACATTAATCTGATAGTTTTTTGTCAGTCTTGTATATTTACTTCAAATTCGTTCATTAATGTGTAAGTCTATGGTTTCATTTATTGACGTCTCGTTCGTTTATCATATCGTTTTGACTGAATTTTTAAACTCAAGAGTTTAGACGAATTTTTGTCTTGGGTTCATCTCAGCGCATTTTTAGACGCGGCGCCATAGCAACCACCGGCACGTATTATTAAAATATATGATGTCATGATGTTTTGCAGTAAGGTTATTCAATGAATTCATCCACACAAAACATATAAAACTTAACACGCCATAGAGTGTGATACGCACCCCCTTAAACGTGATTTTAATGTACATTTTATTTTACTCATTTTCATTTCCGAGTGACAAAATCGCACATTCACTCGTATTATTCGTTAAAAAAAAACTTTTTTTTTCATAAAACCGTCAATTCAATCGCATGGGTTACCATGCCAACGAAATCTCAAGCAGAAGTCATAATGTTATTTTTCCCATGGCCCAAATACAACTGTTTTCGGTGATAAGACGTCTGGGATTCTCGAATTTTTCAATTTTAAATTCGGTGGCGTGATCCCAGTACGCTTGATGCATATAATATTATTACAAAAATGTTTTATTTTCCCGAAAAAAATAACGATCCGATAAAGGAAACGTTTTCAGCTCTCTGAAAAAAGGTTTTATTTCACAAATGCATACACGGAGACCACGAGAACACTTTTAAATAAATACCTGATAAAATAATATGACGCTTAACCATGGCCGTATTCAGGGGAGGGATTTTCCAGGTTCAAACCACCCCCACATACATTTTTTGAATTTTTTTTTCTTGCCTTTCCCGAAGATGTTTTTCTGTATTCAAGTATATATTCTTTGAAAGGATGTAAAAAAAAAAAAAAAAAAAAAATTAAAACGCAAATTTTTCTTTAACTTTAACATGATTTATATGACTGCATCATTATCGCCTGCTAAGAACTGTTCATATAAACACTCCAATACGTTACAAAGCGCGTATAGATTTAATACATTTCGTCTTCATTGACACGTCGTTATTACAAATATAATGTTCGGTAAGTTGGTTATTTTTAGTTATGGTTTTACTTTTTTTCATGTACCTTATCAGAATACATCGGTAATGCTATTATTTCAACAATTCGGGTAAACTATAATATAACGTATCATTTTTTGTATTTAAATTCCTGTCGTCGTACAAGGTACCAATTTTAAGCCATCCATTATGTTAAATAATATAAATAATTAATAGTATTAATATCAAATAGATTTAATGTATTAAAATAACATAAATCTTATATGCCACAAAAAAGTCACTTTTATTTAAAAGAGTTAGAAATATTAACAACGATTTGGTCAAAATTAAGTATAAGAAAAATATTATTTAGAGTGATATCATAATATTTAGAACAGTCACGAGGAGCTCATTGGATTGAATGTCTTACACTTGCCTATCTTACATGTATAACATTTCCTCGTTTTACACAATGTTTAATGAATCATTATTAATGATGTACGATTTTGACTGAAGTATAAATGTGATTTTTGCGCTAAAAATTGCAGAAATAACAAAGTATCATACAAACGTTTAGTTTTTTTTTTTTTTTTTTTTTTTTATATATATATTATAATACTAAAAGAAATAATATTTTTGAAAAGATGCACTTTAGCCTCAATGAGTTAGCATTAATGTCAGTTCATAGAGAAATAAATGTTGATCCAGAAGAGATGCTAACTCGATTTGCAAAAGCATCTAGAAAAATGCTTTTACTTGAAAGCTGAACTATATTTTGTCAAAAAAAAAAAAAAAAAAAAAAACAATCATACTTTTAGTTTTATATTTTGTCGAATGATAATTAAATACCTACACTAGTTAAATTATAAAAATATTAACATGTATAACAACGAGTGAATTGTATTCCATAATTAAGTGTAAGTATATTTTTGTGTACTTAAAAACATATACAGATCTAATTAATAAAAATACGAATTATTATACAATAGTTTCTTAATAACTAAGAAGCAAAAAAAATATACATGTAAGTTAAATGTGACATAAGTCACTGGTTTAAGTTCTGAGTGAAGCAATAAATCTAATTGTTTTGCAATGACGTTTATTATTATTTTTGAATGAATGTACTCTTTTAAACTAATAGTACATTTAGCGTTTTAATTGGTTGAAAATACGATCAAGATATAGAAAAAGTGGTTTTTTATATTATTTAAAAATTTTTTACAACATTTGGAAAAAACTATCAAACATCTAGTCATAATTATAAAATTAATGGTGCTAGAAACAGTAAAAGCTTTTAATTTCCATAATACAGAGTCTTTCAGATCTATTTAACAAACGCAATATCTCTTTGGTTTTCATTAATTTTGACTTTGTTTTTTAAATAAATATTAAAGTAATGCGCTATAAAAAAAAAAAATATAAAATTTTTTTGTTGATTTCCGGAGCTCAAATTTAAGAATAAAACATTTTATTTTACTATTAAAAGATAAAAAAATAGCCATTTCGTCATTCGAATTTTTAGAAAAATCATGGTATTAAATATCTTATTTAGGTTTGATCATTATTTATCTATGCATTTTTAAACAATTAGAAAATGCGAATTTAATAAATAAAATTATTGTACTTTCTATCAAGTTTAAGTGATTTCGATTAATCTTTCTATGATTGATTACCAATGATAAATATAAATTTTAATAAATTTAATACAATAATATTTAAGAGTGATAATACGAATCTTTGAATAATATGTTAACTTTCGATGAGCCATTTAATTGATTGTGGTATACAATAATAAAATATTGTAAAACACAATATTATTTTGGACTTTTCCATTAACTCAGAAAATTAATGGATTAACCTTTAGTAGAGATTTCAGCACGACATTTTTTCTCAAAATCGGTTTCACAAAATAACTGTTTTGAGTTATTCACTAAATGATTCAAATACAATTTAAAATTCAAAATTTGAGTTCGAAAAATAAAAATAAATCTTTAAATGCAATTTTGCTGTAAAGTATAACTCAAGTATAAATTAAAAATAATAGTAAAATAATGAAGAAATAAAGTTATAGCATATTTTGTCAAATAAGTCTAACTGACTCTTTATATATTTACAACGCGTTAAAATAAGACTAGCCAAAAGTAACGAAAACACTTAATCACTTTTCACTTAAAGGTATAATTAAAAAACACTTCGTCGTATGAACGTTTTTGTCAAATTAAATTTTTGATATCTGATATTAAAAATATCTGGTCGCGTATAAAAATTTCACTTTTTTCAACAAAATTGAAAAAAAGAAAAAAAACAGGAATATACATTAAGACTTGATTATCGTCACTTAAATTAAACTTCTTCCAACACCACCAGCTATAACGGACGGGAATTTTTCACTGGGTTTGACAGCAAGTAATAATAAAATAATTTACTATCCGAGACCGGACTGGACACGCTTTTATTTTTTCTACATTACCCCACGATCTGCGTCATAATGACATTTCGCACGAGAATCGTTTCTATTCCTTTTTCACTCGCCATAATTGTCGTTCCGATCGATTACGTGAAATCGATAAACGCACAACAAAGCGTACGCGTGTATATCGAGCATGTACAATGTATGTATATTATATTCCGTACACAGATCCCTGCGTATAGCGTCGTGTACGTAAATGCGTGTAAAGGGTATCGAAAAAATAAGAAAGAAAAAAAAGGGGCAAATTTTTACCGTATTTCCCTTCACGTTCCGTTTTATCGTACCGTACGTACGCCATAACAATAACGGCCGGACGACTATGAATACCGCGGACGACGAGAGGGTAGGTAGCTGGGGGAAATAAAAAAATAAAAAATGAAAGAAAAAAAAAAAAATAAATAGACTAACGCGACAATTTGTGTGGCGAACGACCGCCGCCGGAGGATTTACCGAAAACGTACCCGAAAAACGTACGAATAAAAACGTACCCCTCGTCTCGACCCGCGTACGACGAGTGGGTACGGGTTTAGTTATTATTTACTCCGAGGCGTCCGAAAAACGCGAATCGATTCGAGACGCGATCGGCCGAAGACTTGCGTGGACCGAAATAATAATATTATTATGCCGTCGGTGACGCTTTTAGCGGGGTGCGATCGAAATACGGCCGCCGCCGCCGCTTGACTCTGTGCCGACAAATATTATCGAGATAACATTAATAACCGACGCGGCAAAACCATTCGATCGCATCGATGTCTGTAACGTTATCATTGTTCCGTATCGAACGCTGATATAATAAATAGGTACGATCTCCAGTTATTTATTAGTTTTCTTTTCGTTTTTTTTTTTTCTTTTTTTTTTTCTCACGTTGAAACAGTATTCTGATATTTGATACATCACTAGATTATTGCGCGTGAAACACAATACAGATAAATATGATTTATGTTCATTTTCATATCAATCAAGCATTTTTTTACGTGTTGCATCGAAACGAACTGCAGAGTATTAAAAAAAAAAAAAACGTACGTATTTGCATCATGAGGTATTCTTTGCTCATCGGACAAAATAACAAAAAGGCAATGATAAATCACTTTGGTTAGACTATTCTAAACAAAGCTCAATAATGTATCTTTTTTATATTTAAGCGTTTTGACGTAATTATTTTTTTCTATTTTCTTTTTCAAATCTGCTTAAAATTTTCAATTTGACAAACGAGAAATTATTTTTTAACCAAAGACTCATAACAAGTTGTTTTATCCCCACCCAAAAATGTATGATGATTGAATGAACCAACTTTTTTTATGAACATTTCAAAATTTAAAATTGACAAACAAATAATTAATACCGTAAAAATCATAAAATAATTTACTGAAATGCTTATAAAAAAAAAAATCCTGAATCGCGATTTCTGAGATTTTTTTCAATATCGTTATTTAAGTATGTGATCATGATCGTATTCAATTTTCAAAACTTTTTGTCAATTATTAAAAATATTATTAGAGGTAAGTTTTGACTTTTTCTTCTTCTAGGTATTTTCAATGAAATAATTTTAGCCCGAAAGTTGTGAAATGTTTTTGAAATATTCGTGATGTATGTATTAATATGCCATCAATAAATGGTGAATGTTTCAATATCCTGTTAACATTACGTTTCGAGTTATGAATAAAATCGATTTTTTAAACGTGTAGTTTACGGTAAATTTTACCATTTTTACTCGGTTTTTTATCAGTTTTCTCTACGTCTGGAAATTCTATTGAGAATAGAGAAAAATGACCAATTAGTATGGTGGGGGTTACACCAAATAAATCTATAACATAAATTGATTAAACTTTATACATAATATGTAATATTATATAATAATATTATTATATAAGAGCCCGATGTTGCTATTATATCCTTTATGAATAATCTATATCATGCATTGATGGTAGTTACTGAGTACATCCTTTTTACATTTAGTTTCATGATAATGAAATTGTCCAAATGTAAATGGCAAAATCCTACACAAAGTTTTTATTTTGAACCACATCAAGCTCGAAATAAAAAAAAAAAAGAATTCACAAATGCATAAACTATGTATTTTAATTCAATTTTACCAATGTAAAATCGAGATTCCAGATTACTGCCAATTGTGTTTTATAGATTTTTTTCAATTCTCGATGTTGAAACTACTGGATAAAAAAATCTAGTTGTAAAGTTTTCTCGTGTTTAAATCCATTCAAACATTTCCAACACTGAATTGAAATTAGCCATTGTTCTGTAGTCTTATTTCGTTCGCATTTCGATAAAATAAAATAGTATATATATATATATATATAATATAACGAGAAAATCCGTTAAACGTGAATCTTTTTTTTCTTTTTCTTTTTCTTTTTTTTTTTAAGAAATTAACTATAGACAATGTTATAAGTGCATGCACGTGCTTGGTGTTCATAGTAAACTTCGTATATCATCACAGATTTTAGTGATTATCTGTGATATTACAAGAAAACGTCCTAATCACCTATTATTAAATTATTATTATTATTATTATTATTGAATTCTACGTTTTTTTTTTCACTCCACCATGTATCGTAAAAGGGTTCTCAGAAACTAAATTTGGATCAAACTACGTCATACATGAACTTCTTAAGATTAAATATCCATATTTTTTTCAAAATTATTTGATTCGTATCTTAATATTTTTGTAAAATACTTCACGTTGATTATGTATCAATGCATTTTAAAAATCGAACTTACCAATAAAAATGAAATTAAAAGAACGAAAAAGAATGTACAATACAAACTGTTATAATTGTTTTGTTTTTATTTAACGATTGGCTGTAACTTTAACGTGAATGTCCAAAAAAATGTATATCTTTTTTTGCCGTTCTTTAGTTTTTTATGGTGTCGTTGGAGCAATATATTATCTCTTATAGCTCGATAGTACCTGATTCTTAATTCAGTTTAACATATCGAAACTCTCTAAAAATCGTAACTGTCCTCAATCGAAAAATCCTACAATGATCTTGAGAAAAATGCCACTGTATTCAATGTAATAGATACATTTGAAGGCAAATTTATTTTGCATTAGATCGCGTTTTAAACGGTAATATTGCCGATTGAAATATGCGTTTATAGATTCCAAATTAAGATGATTTTCCTTGTAGATCATCTAGATCTCGTAAATCTCACGTATTTATTGTGTCATAAATAAATTATAAGCAAGGTAGTAGGTACTAGTGGTTCTCGATGTCGAATTTTCTCATTTGAGATTAATTTCAAAATACAAATGAAATCATAGGCGTACCTCTATCTATGCTCAAAACCGTCAAGTATCATACTACAATTACGTAACACACATTATACAGTTGCAAACAGATCTCGTCATTTTGAAAACTGTTGTCAATATAATGCTATTAGAGTCTTACAATATTTCAGATAGTGTCGACTAATATTTCTGCCGAACCCTTTGTATATGGTTCGTGACTTTCATTTATTTTTCTCGCGCCAACTTTTGAAAACATTTAAAAATATTTCGAGTTGTTTTGTTGAAAAACAAAAATCAATAACAGACAAACATACTCACCGGAATCAAACGTGAAATGTTGACGAGCAAAAAATGAATAAATAAATAACATCCGCGTTCGACGACCACTCCATTAGTTTTACGGACTCGCGAATATTGACATAATACTCACCTTTTAGAGTTCACACACACACACACAACACACACACACACACACACACACACACACACACACACACACACACACACACACACACACACACACACACACACACAAACAACACGCACACATTGTTCCCGTCGTGGATACACTCGACCCTGCACGTCCGTTCCACCGTGTCCCCATGCCCTCAAAAACACACTCCGCGGGCATTCGATTATCGTATGTCTCGGTGTGCCGGCATATTGTTTGTTTAGGTACGCTCGCGAGGTATAATGCCGTGTTAAAGTGTGTTATGATATTTGATTTCCGACCGAACAGTTTGTGTTTCCATTTCGAAAAGGTCATAATAATAACATCGTTTGGTCCGGGTGACAGATGCGCAACGCTGCATTGTCGAGTGAAAAAAAACAAAAAGTGAAAATAAATTACTGACGCTAAATAAAACAGTGGACGACCGGCGAATGGAGATATTATTTTTAAACAAATATTCAAATAAGCATAATCACTATACACTGCCACTGAGTGAATATGTTGTATATGTATCATATCTGTGTATACATCGTCCTGGATTGAAAAGGTCATTGCTCAATTTATTACATTTTATTCATTTATTGTTTTATAAATATTTTGCTGATAGGGAAACTTATATGAATGGTCGAAAAAATGTTTTATTCTAAAACTTTTCTACACATAATTATTATTTTGTCACATACACACACACTTATATATATATATATATATATATATATATATATATATATATATATATATATATATATATATATATATATATATATATACATCATATATATATATATTCATATATAATACGTGTACCTATAATAAATATATTAAATTATATGAAATTTAGTTTACACTTTTTTTTCGATAGTTTATTTAAAATGATTTCATAATATATACGAGCAAACGAGGGAAATTTTATCGTTTTTACTACATCTTCGGTAGTTTTATTTTGACCGTTTAAACATAATTGCTAATTCACAATAACTGCCTATTTAACTATCAACAAATAGTTATTTCTTTCCTTTGAATGGATCGTGTGAGTCTTTTGAATCGTACTTCTTCAAAACTCAAATATGATAGAACTTAATATCTGTATATGTAAATTATACATAATATACATCATTGTAAGACGTTAACACACTTTGAGTTTTATTCAAAATTTAAACAGTTATTATTGTGATACCATTATAGTCAAATTTAAGAAGACGTATATTAAGTTATATTTTTCGTTGGAACATAATATATTACAACAACAACAATTGTAAGAATAAATATTGATACGATCGACATATTAAACGAACTTGCCGATACATTATATATATATATACATGGTGTCCCGTGAAGATTTGATCCTTGCAAATCTCTCAAGATATTGAAGATAATCAAAACTTATGTTTTTAAAATTGTTCACTGAAACAATTTAAACAATCGAAGTATGACCTATGTGTAGTGTTTGATACTATGCATACTCCTAAAATAATAATAATAATAATAATAATAATAATAATAATAATAATTCAATTATTTCCATTGTTTAAGGAGATATCGCAAAGAACAAATTTTTTTTGGACGTTCTGTACATATATTATATAGGACTTCGATAATAGATACTATAAGTACGCTTCATTGTATAGCAAATGGTATAGTTTAGTAATGAATGTGACTGATATGCATGAGACACTCTCACACACACACACACACACACACACACACACACACACACACACACACACACACACACACACAAACATGGAATATATTGACCACTGTTCATCTATTATTATCGTCAATTATCAAACAATTTCGTTCATCCGGCAATAACGGGGCTGCGACCACGAAAAGGGCGGAACCATTTACCGCCCTGTACACGGTATATTACCTACTAAAATAATAATAGCGATATCTTTTCGAAAAATAGTGTATGAGACACGAGTTTTCAATTTGCAAATCGCTTTTGGAACACACGTCATTTGATCCTTTACATCCGGCAATGATATTTACATAGTGGGGCACATTAATGCCAGAAAAAAAATCAAAATAAAATATAATAAAATAAAACATTTTTCTATTTTCAATATACATAAACAGGATAAAATCTATTTTTTTTTTTGGAATGATTGTTCATAGTTACGTATTGTGAACATCAATGCTTGATTGCGTGATAATTTTTTGGATCATGCCAGATTTTTATTAACTTATGTGCCGTGTCGTGTTCACATGATTTTTACTCGGACGACCGGTTCAAATAACCATTGGTTTGCATACGGTATTGCGTTTTTTTTTCCATCGGCTCTTTTCAGTCATTAGAACACTCCGAAAGTTATGAGTAAACTTGAACAAAAAACAGAACTGAATAATAGATAAAGGATATTAATAAAAAATAAATAAATAAAAGTAGTCAATGAAAACGTGATAAGGAAATCACCAAAAATAACTGCAAGCTATTACGTTTTTAACATAAAATATTACTAAACGGCAACCGTTTAAAAAAAATAAAATAACAAAAACGATACAGATAAGAAATTAATATTTATTATACTATACATGCAAAAAAAATCAAAATTCCCCCAGTATACCGAATAAAATCTCGTTTCATAAGACTCCAGGATACTCAACACAGCAAATTTGGGTCGACCGAGTTTCGCTAAGAACCGTAACCCGTATTAATGCGATTCCTGGTGCGTCCAGAACAGACGTCATTAACAGAATTCGAGAAGTATGCTCGAGATCCTGCAGTCGTCTCGCGGACACGATGCGCGAAGACGTGTTTTTCGTACATTTATTTGATTTTATTTTTTATAAAACAAGTTTCCTTCAGACATATTTCCGTCCGTCACGATTCCAACGAACCAAATAGTCGACAAAAGACATGGATTAGAATTTCTTTGATTAAACGTTTCTGAGCAAAACTTCAGAATTAAAATATACGGTTTGAATTTCTTAAAATAAATTGTTAAAGTGGAAAATAGACGTAAAAACAATTTATTACGCAATAATCGTAAAATAATTCACTTAAACACTTATATTACAAAATCATTTGCCATGAAATTTTTTAAGTATCGTCAGTAAAGTATATGAGTAAGGTCATATTTCATTTTCAGAAGTTTTCTTCACATATTAAAAATGAACCGTTCATATACTTCATCAATTTTCGACTAATATTCGGAAATTAAAAAAAAAAAAAAAAAAAATGATCTAAGGTTTTTATGTTTGACATAAAAGACAATTTTTTTTATTAAAAATATTCAAAACATATTTTACTATCTGTATTTAAAGTTTCATTATGTGTGGATAGACCTATTTCTTTAAATACATTGTTGCGTTGAAAATTGACGTAAAAACAGATTATAACGTAAAAATCGTATCAAAATTTACTTAAACGCTTATAAAAAAAAAATCTTGATTCATGATTTTTGAAACTCTTTCAGAATCATTAGAGAAGTGTATGAATAAAGTTATATTTAATTTTCAAAAGTTTTTGTCAATCATAAAAAACTTTATTAAGGATGAACTATTTTCAAAAAAAGTATTATCATAGTTTTATTTTTAGCCCTAAATTGTCAAATTTTTTGAAACTTTTTTTAAAACTTGAAGGGATACGTTAATAAAATATGGTAAAAGTTTCAAGTTATTAGAAACATCAATTTCAGAGAAATGAAGAAATCACTAAAGCCGATTTAATGAAAACATCGTTTACGGCGAATTTCGCCGTTTTTGGTACATTTGAAGCTGTTTTTCCGGTCACCTGGAAAACTGTTGAGATGAGAGCTTAATAAAAACTCGTAGTACCATCTAAATCGAATTTTTGATTTATAGAGTGGCTGAATGAAACATTTGGACAAAGTTAAGTTGAGCAAAATGTGTCTTCAGAAAAAAAAAACATCGTTGTAAAACCATAAGATGCTTGACTTCACTCAGAATCTAAAAAAATCAATCAGTGAACATGTTATAATGGCATACTTGTCCTATGCCCTTGAACAATATTTAATTATTCGTGTTTTCGAAAAACTACGTTCATACACAACAAAACCTGCAGAAAATATAAAAGCGATGTGAGTACCGATTTATATTTTTTAATATTATAGTAGCGTTAAAATTTAATATTTAATATTTACCGTGGTTATTATTGGTATTATTATTATCGTCATTATCAAACTCTTCAAATATTCTACGAACCCGACACGAAATATTTCAAAACACAAGAGCTAAAATAATGAATTTAAACAATAGTTAACATTAAGTGAAAAACAAATTATTAAAGTTGTATACTCGGGTGAACATGCGAGTATTTCAGTTGCAATATTCGGAATCGCTATTTATGAGTTCGAGGTGCTAAGTCCTCTTTGCATTCCTCTTGTTGAGTCAGTGCGTGCTTGACAACCGTGATCGAATCCAATTCAAGATAATCGCGGTATGTGTCATTGCACAGGGTACACATTTTTCAAGTTAAAGCATTCACATAACACTGATATTGAACAAAACGCAATACGCGTACTTAACTAAATTACAAATCATTTAATTTAGCCCATTTATTATTTTCTTTGTATATGTATATATATATATATATATATATATGATTTATTTATATTAAACCTACTGAAAGTCCAATGGTTGATGATGGCAATGATGCCAATTGATTGATTATGTTTTCTGACACCATCGTGCAGTTTGAATTCGCATTATAAAAATAACGATTTTCGTGCATTACGCGAGAGGGCGCGCATTTTTTAGTTACATCGCTGACACATTATTTAGGTAACCAATGGGATAATTTAAATAAACAACGAAATTGAAATAAAATAATACTACCTTTGGTTAGTAAATATTTTCTTTATGTCACAAGCAAATTACAAATTGTCGCTATTATTCTTTGGGCATAATAAATAAATATTGCAATGTATGAACACTGTAATAGAAATAATTTAGCCCTGCGTATAGGCACTGTACGTCAAATAAATAAATAAAACAGCATTTGAAAAAAGTGAACCAGGTTTATTCTAGCATTCAGTCTCGTATCCGCGACGCGTTCAAAGAGTATCTTTACTCTATTGTGCATACATCACAGTCATATTGTATGCACGTATGATTTCTTTGTCGATGTTTACTGGCATGTCTATGGTTGAACGTTATATTTATTTACATCGGTCGTAGTAGAGTCTCCACAATACCACTGGGTCTATGGCAGGGGTGGCGAACCTTTTCCGAGTCGAGTGTCAAAATTTTCCAAACGATGTTTTCTAAAACTGTTCGCGTGCCCCCACCCCCTCCCACACACACAAAAAGAAAGTTTCATGAAGTCAATTTGTGTAGGTTATTTTACAAACTATACATGATAATCTTAAATCAGATGTCAATATTGAATAATCGTCAGAAAAATGTAAATATGTAATTATATTTTAATGTGAACTTTTGTTACTTTTTTTTCATGTAAACAATTTTATAACAGAATATCTAAATTTGTAATTTCGGTAAAACATGTAGTTTTATAGGTCGAAATTGTTTTTGCTTCGACTTAAAAAAATTCACTACACCTAATGAACTTTCAAGAAAAAATGAAAAAAATAAGCGAATTGCATGACTTCCGACATTTAGATGTCTGCTTCTTTGACCACTTTTCCATGTAAACGATTTATTTGTATTTGTGGTATTAGCAAAGCATAAATGTCTAAAGGAATATAATTATAATTTAAATCTGAAAAAATTGTTTAATCGTATTTATTTAAACTACGATTTCATAAATAATATGATTCAAATTTTTATTTTTATCAAAGATTCAATAAATTAAATTTTTTCCACGTGCCATTGAAATTTCGCCAACGTGCCACTTTTGGCACGCATGCCATAGGTTCGCCACCCCTGGTCTATGGTGTAAAATGTGTCCACGTGTGTCACCTAATGAATATCACCACACATTTATTTTGTGGCGCAGTCATCAGTGTGTGAGTGAGTTTTCAAGACATTTGCAAATACATTTTTAAATTTTATTTATTTATTTTTATTCTAGTTACGACGTCTCGATTCCGTTGTCAGGCGGCCGAGTGCCCGTTGACTTTCTTCACGATGAGGAAAGGGTCACCAACCTGATACCATGACCTTTTGAGGGGCTGGAGTATCTGGATTTTGAGTGTTACGAAACGAATATCACGTAAATAATAAAAAATTGAGATGATGGTGGTACAAGTTCGTCCTCCGTCCCTTCGGTCCTCGGACAAGATATCGGTGATGAATGTATTAAGTTTTAAAGAAATAATGACTCATTTCTTTAGTATAAAACGATTCTGAGCAAAGCTTCAGTGTAATATAATATATTATTATTTAAATATTGTTTACGTATTTTACGGTTATTTGTATAATTTTTGGTGAGTTATAATAATTTATTAAAGTGTGTATAAAAGAAAATCCTGACTTACGATTTTTGAATTTTTGTTAGGATAATTAGGTAGGTATATGAGTAAGGTCATATTCCATTTTCAGAATTTTTTGTCAAATATTTAAAATTATATTACATAAAAACTTTCAAACAATTTAGTAAATTAAAAGTTCTATATTTAAGTCAAAAGTGCTATAATTGTTCTGAAAATGTTGTCCAATAAAAAAAGTATGTATTTGATATTGGATAAAATTTTCAAGTTTCTAGCTTCAATACTTTTCGATTTATGACTAAATACCTAAAATCTGAACAGTGAAAATCTCGTTTACGGCGGATTTTTACCGATTTTACCGTTTTTACTCAGTTTTTCGATCGTTATTCTTGATTACTGGAAAAACTATGGAGATTTTGGAAAAATGACCTCTTTAAAGTACCATCTCAGTTCAATTTC
Source organism: Therioaphis trifolii (assembly GCA_027580255.1). NCBI lineage: Eukaryota > Metazoa > Arthropoda > Insecta > Hemiptera > Aphididae > Therioaphis > Therioaphis trifolii. The sequence continues at coordinate 21,329,904 of CM050404.1, forward strand.
GAATCTTAAAAGTTGCTGGACGAAACTTTTGGACATGGATTTCTATACGAAAAAGTGTTTACAGAAAAAAAAAATAAAAATAAAAAAAAATAAATAATAATAAAAAAAAATAAACATCATTGTAAAACCATAAGATCCTTCGCTTCACTCAGAATCTAAAAATTAAAATAAATCACAAACACAGTTTTTGAGCAAAAGAAGGTGTATATTTAAGTTGGTGCGGAGAGTCCTCGTTCGGGCGTAAAACCCCGACTTAAAAATAAAAATAAAATAGAAACAACAAAAATACATGTGTGTATAGATATATGAACGCATATGTGTCCAAATCATGGTATTGGACATGGTCTGTAAATTATGATGATAATATTAAAAAATACTGGCCAGATATTATTATTTAAACGGTTGGTCGTCCTCTATAACAATTCGCCCGTCGGCAAATGTCGCACCGCGGATCTCCGATAGCCGTCTACTCCATCTTTGAGGAATGCGTCGTTGGAAATACAAAATAACAGACGTTCCTCAAATATGATCAAATAATAATAATATAGGAGACCCGGCGGCGGTGATGTGATGGTGACTTTTTTGGCAATATTTGTCAGAGCTGTGTCCTCTTTGACGATGGTGGAACGAGAGCGAGGCGGTTGCGGCGACACAGGCATCATTAATAATAATAATAACAGTAATAGTAATAATAATAATAATAATAATAATAATAATAAAAAATAGCCAGAGTTCGAATAATTTGATTCAATCAATACATTTCTTATTTAAACCCCGTTATCGGTAAACGGAGATAACAACCGGCCGGAAACAAAACAGCGCTATGACATAGGGTTGGGCAAAATATAACGATATTTGATTTTATCGATATTTACTGTTTGATATATCGATGGTTTTTGATATTTTAAATAATCGATAGTATCGATATTGGTTATCAAAGCGAGATGTATAAAAAAAAAACTAAAATTTAAATAGGTAATGAGGTAAACTGTGAAAAAAGATTATACCTCCAATAACCTATAATTGATCGCAAGCAATCTCCAATTGAGTTTTGGGTTAAAAGTCCCTTTCCTGTTTTGACAAAAATTGCTCTCAAATATTTAACTGTTGTAGCAACTTCTGTGCCCTCTGAAAGATTGTTTTCAAAAGCTGGTAACATTATTACAGAAAATCGATCAAGGCTAAATAATCGTCGCTAAGAAAAATTAGTTTTCCTTCTTTAGAGAGTCAATTTTGGGATGAATGAATTTTTTTTATATTTATCATAATATACACACATCATGTATTGTTTGTTTTTTAATATTTAAGTATAAATGATGATTATTTAAAAGACTGCTATATATAAATTGTACACATATTAAATAAGTAGTGAACATATTGTTACTTATTCTCAATAAAAGTATGAAGAGTAATTATTTTGTTAGTAGAATTTAGAAACACTTTTTGCAACTGTTTGAAGTTTAAAATATCATATATTAATAATATGAATAATAATATTTATCAAATGTTGATATATCAAAATATCGATATTTTCTCATGATATTTATGATACAACATATCACAATCAATGATATATTTTATATTGATATAATCGATATTTTTATTTTTTTGCCCAATCCTACTATGACCGTGGCCGACGACGACGTGATGCGGGAGTAATAATTGGTTTCGTACGTCCCGGTCGATAAAAATAATATTACATACAATACATATTATATAATAATTCAAATATTGAACATCTCAACTATGTACGTTACATAGCATGAGTTAAATTTTACTAAAGCATGGTGGAAACCATTTACGCATTACATCCGACTTTATTAGTGTTTATGGGAAGAATAAACGATTATTTTACAATTTATGTAATGAACTCGAAGTGTTATATTATTATATTTTTAACCAATTATACGCGTGCACTGTTCGTGTTACGTTATTCATATTTCGGCGATGGAAATTTAATGGGTGGAAATGTTTGAACAATGTGTCAAAGTGCTGAGATGCTGCTCTAATTATTGTGACTATGATAATACATCGGGCATGAATCAATTGCACTTGAAGTATAATTATAGATACAACTCGATGTATTTGCTGACAGCGTCCGATACATTTACAGGTCAGTCAACCCATTGAGCTCGTGGTGCATTATTGCATAAAATGATTATTTCCCAGTTCGGTGACATTCGATTTACCGACGCTCAGTGTAAATACCTTTTTTCCCCTGAAATTAATGAAATAGTATACATTTATAAATATAAATAACATCTCAAGACGAAATAATTCGTAGAACTAGAAGCATAATGTCGTGCTTTCATATCCAAATGAATGTGATATTTTATCACATCAATATTCTCAGATGGATTAATTTCGTTTTCTTTTAACACGCTTTTATATGAGAAAAAAACTCAAATTTAAAAAGATTAATCACAAAGAAATTATGCCATTTTATCGATGTGTTTACTTAGTCATATTAACTCATAACAATCATGAGTTCCCTAATTACAATAGTATCATTGTGTATGATTACATGTTGATCAATAATCATGTATTGCAACATAAAATATACAAATTTAACGCTCTGTCAAACTTGTGTCTTCAATATCTTCTTACAAAAATACCACGCTTGTGATACTTTTAATTAAATTAAATTTGTTTATTTACTGTTTTTGATAATCATTGATTAATGCAATATTTCATATTTACATATTTCAAAGCATTAAAACGTGATTTTTTTTCACAAACTGGATATGAATCAACATCTGAGAATGGAAACATGACATTTCTTCAAATATTTTTGGATCACTGAGTTTATAATCGACGCCGTAATAAAATGCGATTGATTTTTTTAATTCAATTTTAATGTAGTTTTGATTAATCAATTTAATAATGTTTGAACATCTTAATATCATATTATTTTAAAATTTATTGATACAAAATTAAAATTAATTATTCATTTATGTTTAGATACAAATATTCGTATGCTTTACATGTTACAACATTTAAAGAACAATGTATAGTTGAATCTATTTAAACAAATGATTTATAAAAATATTATTTTACAAAAGTTTAATTTATTGTGGCAAATAAAATATTTTAAAAATTAATGTTATATCAAAGTATAAATTATAAAGGATTTTTTTTGTTTTAAATATATTTCCTAAATGTATCATGACGTGATATCATTAAATATGTTATTATATTTTTATCGCAAACGTTAATACTAAAATTACTACACAAAATAATATGTCGTCTTCTGTTCAGCTCAATTTTATTTCATTTTTTTTTTTTTTCGTTAAATTAATTGTAACTCTGGCATCGCACCATTACAGAGACCGGATCCGTTTGAACTACTGTTTTTAATTTATAACAAAATAATGAATTATGTTAAATAGGTAACTTTACATTAATTAAAACACATGTAATTTCATGTTATTAGTTATCTTCATCAAGAGACCCGACTGACCTTGTTTTTAATTAATTTTTACTTGAAAAATAATTATGGGCAAACGTCTAAAAATTGATTTCAAACGAGGGAACAATGTACAGCTTTACGGCTCAAATGTAAGGTAAAACGTCCGTTTACTACGTCGTATGCATGTGACGGGCATATTATTATATGACATCGGTTCCAGTGCGGCCGTCCGTGCGTTCGTTATAATAATATAAAGGTTCATAGGCACAACTCAGTGGGCGATAATGAAGGCATAGTCGTCTAGAATTTATTTATACTCCCTCATATTTTTTTTAATTAAGGCTTTTCCATCTACCTTCTAACGCATTGTATATTTCGATTTATTTTCTTCATTTACTGTAAAAAAAAAAAAAAGAAAAAAAAAAAAAACATATTATTAGTTTTCTTTACTGATAATTAGTATGACTTGAAAGACACAAACAAGCGACATTTCTTTGAATAGTTTGTACGAAATATACGTCTCCAGTCAAAGCTCAATGAGGCGCTTTCTAAATCAAAATTATTTTTATATTTTCCACGAAAATCGTTAGCTCAAAATGAAAATTAAAATACTCATTCAAATTTGTTGTGTGATCCAGAGGAGATTAATCAGACATTTTTCGAGAAAAAATATCCCTTTTCGAACGTTAGGCCCCGGTTATACTTATTGCGATAAGTCTCACCATTTAATTCTTTCATGCTCGTAGTTTTGACAATATTATTGACCCTTATTGCACAAACTTACCAATTTTTATTTTTGTTTTTTTCGTTTTGTGTGACTACTTTATATTTGAACATGTATTCAAACGTACAATTGAATAAAAAATAATAATAATCAAAACAAGATTTTAAGGTATTTTTGATGGGTTTTTTATCCCACTGTGAAATATCGATCATTAATTTGTGCTATGTTGCCAATTGTTTCATATAGTTTATTTGTACCTTCTAATTTGTTAATCTTTAACACATCTGTAATCGATTAGAAAAAAATCAATCAAAACGGATGATCCAGTAAGGAACAGAAAATGTATAAACTTTTGAAAATGAAGTGATAAAAAATGTTTGTTGACAATTATCTTATAGTGATAGCGTTCCGAAATTGAATACATATGAACTATATGTGACAGCGAAGGTATAAATAGCTATAAAATAAATCAACGTATGATCAAAAATTAGAAAAACCAATTTTTTTTTTTTTGGCGTTGTACTATTTGTCCCACCGTGCCAAATGAACAATTTTTTTGGTGGGATTATATATTATATCCCACCGTGCCGTAAAGAGTTAACTGACGGCTGTTGGCCGGACACACGTGTTTATATATACATACATGACGTGCACTCTAAATAAGAAGAATTCTGAGAAGTAATCTGTGTGAACGGTTCGCGCGGCCCGTCGATTGTCCACGTGATGGTCGATCGGGAAGAAGGGCAAGAAATAACATATGTAATGAGTCAGAAAGGGATGCGGAATACTTTTTAGAGAAAAGAGACGTACGTAGAGAGAGAAAATAAGAATTGTTTCTCGAAAATCCGGTTCACCGTCTCGAAGGGTCATCGATATATTTTTATAAATAAATAGTTTTGTAAATTTGAAATATTTCAAAATTGAAAATTTCACTCTTCTTAAAAAATGTCTTAAAGAAACAATATTTTGATAAAACACAGAAAACATTGATTATCATAGACCTTATACTACTAGACAAGAAATTTGTATGACAACAGCATTACGATGTGCGTGGAAACATATCGCAGTGATGTAGCCCGCCTTGACACAAGGTTTGCTAATTTTACAATAATACATAATGATTTTAAATTCAATTTTACAATAAATTTCACCGGTTTACTTCGTGATAAAGATTAGTTTATCATGAATATCATGGTTTATCTTTTATTTTACTTTTATCACTTTTATGGTATATCGTATATACGATAATTTACAGTCACTCAGTCACTGAAAAGCGCCGTCTATATTTCCACGCTCGGTATGCAATCACTTCTTGTCTAGTAGTATAAGGTCTATGTTGATTATGAATAACTTATCAGTTAGGTATCATTTATCAACCAAGGTATACGAATTAAAAACCCTACCTAAATACTGTTAATGGTCAATGGTTATAAATTATAAATTAATAATTATATATTTATATGATATTTGTATATTGGTATTAATTTTATTATATGTTTGTAATCACTTATCAGTTATCTCCAATCATGCAATTTTTCCCTGTTGGTATATGGCTGACTTCAATATTGTCTTATAGTCGGTTATCTAGTTTTATATATGTCTATGTTTGTGTATTATTATGTATGTAGTATGTAACTATGTTAAATATTTTCTTTATTTCATACAATAAACATAAATTCATACAATAAATAAAATGAAACATTTCATGAAGTATTTCAAGAAAATACATTTTATGAAATTTTACAACCCTATAAATAAATGGCACGCAGGTGAACAACTTCGTCATCGTCGTCGTCTTGCGTATACACAACATATCGTGTCCGGCAGCGAAACGGTATCTTTTCAATATTTGATTGTTCTCTTAGGAATGAATTCATTTTTATTATACAAATAAAATAAGTACATTTAGTGACCATATTATAGTGTTCAATACGAAAATGTACGTACTTCGTACCATGTGGTATTCATTGCTCCTCGGCCAAGATTACGGTGAAGGGTGTAATACATTTTAAAGATACGATAAATAATTTCTTTAGTTGAACGATTTTGTGCAAAGTTTCAGAATTAAAATATACCACTCATATATTCTATCATTTTTCGGCAAATTGTCGGTAGGTTTTTTTTTCAAAATAATCTGTTTTTTTTTATTTAATAAAAAAGATATTTTTTTTAACCAAAAGATTTAAAATGTCTTGTTTTTCCTGTATTCAACGTTTTATTATGATTGGATAAACCGATTTTTTCAGATAAATTGTTAAAATTGAAAATTTACGTAAAAACAGTTTAGTAGGTACGTAAAAATCGTAAATTAATTTATTTCAACTATTACAAAAAAAAATTCTTAAGTTACGATTTTTGAAATTTCTTCAAAATCATTATAGAATTCACGAGTTGTGTCATATTACATTTTCAAAAGCTTTTGTCAAATATTCAATACTTGATTAGGATTAAACTTTTAAAAAACAAGGTATTTTCAAAACTCTACTTTTAGGCTAAAATTTCTCAAATTTTTTTGAAACTTTTCAAAGTTTGAGGTAATACGTCAATAATATATGGTGAAAATTTCAAGTTTCTAGCAACATTACTTTTTGATTTATGATGAAATTACTAAAGATGGTTTCTCCGTTTTCAATCGATTTTTCGGCAGTTTTCCTTATTAAGAGGAGAGTTTAATAAACTATCAAAGAACAATCTAAATACAATTTCTTATCTAAAGAGTTTCTGAATGAAACATTTTGATAATGTTTAGTTGAGCAAAAAGTGTCTTCAGAAAAAAAACTAACAAAATATCGTTGTAAAACCATAACATCCTTCGCTTTACTCAGAGAGTAAAAAAAATTATCCATCAATATTTTACAGTTAATATAACAATTTGCGCACTTAAACTGTAATGTGTTCATGGTACCGCAATATTTGTTTCATATTACTTCTGTGTCAAAGGTTACATATCTTTCGATTCGTATAATAGATAATAGTGAGGGGCCATCTTGACCCACTGAAGTACGTGTCTAAGATTGTATTTGCTGCATCGCTAAAAAAAACTGCTTCACAGGAATTTTTATTTTTTTTTTATCAAAAGGTAACAAACAAAATTCAGTACAGTCCATTATATTATTATGTTTAACTGTGGTGCTGCTACTAAGGGGTTATTAACATATTATCATAATGAAACCAAAAAAGAATATAAATACAGTCGATATTATTAAATATAACATAACTATATAACTTTTAAATATATCTTTCATGTATGGTATAAAGGTCTCAAGTCAAAAATTGACATTTTTGGCTATTAGTCTAATTAGAATCAAAAATATTTTCATTTTTATATTTTGTTGGTACAAATCGCATAAGTCAAAACTATAAATCACAATCTGTGAAAATTGTTAAGGTTTAAACATTTGAAGTCACATTTTATTAGGTACAAAACACGTATGTCGAGTTAAGTGTTGAGGATCAGACAAATCAATAATTTTTAAATGGTCGTATTGTCTTAAGTCAAGTTAATCTATCATGCATACCTTGTTGAGACATAATGATATAAACAGCGTAAGTCATAAAAAATAAAAATCCAATTAACTTAAGTCACTTAAAAACCTCGAAGAATTGGTTTTAAATGTCTTCATAGCAGTTAAAATAAAAGAAGGTACATCAAATTTTAAATTTAATTAATTATCAGCCAAGACATTACCCACAACAATTTTGAATGATTTTTCAAAGTATTGTTTTCCCTTCCTGAAAACTAGGCTATTTTTGAATTAAGACATTTATACCATACACGAAAGATATTATGTCAACGTAAATTTAACGTAAATCAAAACGAAAGATTTTTAAATTTTTATGAGAATATAAAGTTAAGTGTGATCGCATGTACGATCTCTGGATTCGGGCTGTTAGTTTTATCATCCGTGGTGCTAAGCACATTTAGCACCCCTGCGGTTTGTGCCTATACGGCTCACGGTATTGCTTTGACTTCATTCCAAAATGCGTTTGATGGTTATGATTTGAGTCCGGATTTGTATGCACTCAAAAAGCCTAAAATAGTATGCATTTATGCATCTAAAAACTTTTAAATATGCACTTGATATACTCTTATTTTTTTAAATGTTATGCAAAAATATACTCTTGCCCAAAATATATGGATTTATTTGCATAATTTTTTATGCACTTAATTATGTTTTTTTAATTTTTTAATTTCTTTCATAAATAATAATTTAACTAAATTAGATACCTAGGTAACTAAATTTTTTTATTGCAGACATCAACTTACAATATTGGCTGAGGAATAGTAAATATTTAAAAATGTATTCAACAAATAAAACAAATATTTTAATTAGGAATAGTAAAAAATAATTAATAAAATCATATTAAATCCGTTTATACCATTTCTTTGGTAAATATTTTTGAATAAAATACAAAATAAAGAAATTAAAAAAAAAACACGGTTTTATAAAATTTAATACTTTAATAGCTACCAAATATACTTGAATATGTAAACATTTTTAAATATGTCGTCATCCCTGAAATATGCATTTATATGCAAAATAAACTTTTTCCTATGCATTACCTTTTACACAAATCGTCCACATTTCTTACTGTCATCGAACTGCATACACTCATTACACATATGTAAATGCATACAAATCCGGACTCTAGTTATGATAGTTTTCGGAGGATTTGCTTCAAACAGGTTATAGCACACAAATAAAATTCGCAAGCCGTTGAATGGAGTGAATGAGTTTGTTTTTTTTTTTTGCACTTACTTAACAGCAAGTGTTGTACCGAAATTGTTGATATTCATGCATTTCTGGTTACAATCTCTAAAATCCAAATAGACGCGTTTTGTTCAGGTGTCGAAATCATTGCGTTTCACACCCCGTACCGAACACGTGAAACGTCTGCAGCTCGCGGAAACGAGAGAGATGCTGTGGAACGAGCGCGCCCGGCCGGGATAGGGTTCCTCTCGCGACATGACGCGCTCGTTTCCGTAACCCCCCACCCCCCGTACACGCCGTGCCACGGTCGTACGTACGACTTAACTCCGCTGATTATCATGCCCCCACACACGGGAGAGTGGCGCCGCCGCTACGGGATCCGACACGGCAGCAGGCGGCCTGCGAAACGGCAAGCTCGGTAATACGCTCGCGAAAACCGGAAGTTTAATACGAACAGGCGAACGCGAGCGATAATTTAGTACATAATAATATCTCGTTATACTCATATCATAACGACGCCGAGCCCGTGTTTAGGTTATAACACGAATTCATACAAAGCTATTTTTTTGAGCGCATACGCATGACGTGTTCAACTCTGTAGAACACGCGAAAATTCAATTTTTTTTCTTTTCTCATTCGATTTCAAAAACAAATATGAATAAGGTCAGGCGGAGTGATTGTAAATGAAGCTAGTATTATAAGAAAACAAAAAAAAAAAAATTACAACAATTGAATTTCATAACATTTGTGTTTAAAAATAAATTTTTTCTTCCATGCATCATAAGATTGAATGTAGAATTTTAGAAATTGTGTATTATGGTTTTCTTAAAAAACCATCTAATTTTTAAAAATATACATTTTCGTTTGACCCATACACAGTTTCACGATTACCTTAGAGCTTCAATCTTTCATTTACATTTTCCCCAAAATCAAGGGGTAATGTTAAGTGTCTGGGACAACCGTAAATTGCAATTTTTTCATGTTCGGGTATAAAAATGTACTAAAAATATGTTAATTACGTCCACTTTTATATATTATATACAACAATCAAATCAATTAATGTGTCCACTTTAAAGTCATAAACACAAGTTAAAAACCGTTTTGTTAGATTTATTTCCCATTACCCCACCTGGCCCTATATATAAATGTATAGTTAAATTTTTTAGAGCGGACATCATTGCTTTGTCCGAAAGTATCCGATATTTAAAGGTTTCACTGAGCATATTCATATTATGTTTTATGAAAAGTTTTAATGTTTATGATATTGTTGTCTACGAGATTTTTTTATTTTTTTTTTGAAATTTGTAGTTAATTACAAGCGATCACTTCTTAGAATTCAATGTCACACAACAGATAATATTTATCAAATATTTTGTAATTCTACATTTAGTTTTATCGCCATATGGCTCAAGAGACGTCATATGCGTTTAGTTGGATACAACGAAGTGAGAAATTCGCTGTACACTGATTAATGATCTCTCAAATACTTTGAAATTTTGAGAAAGAGATCAAAACATAGAAATTTTTAATAAATAAAATATTTTCTCTGATAATATAAAGTTGTAAATACTGATTGCTACGTAGTATCGAAAGAAACTAAATGCCTTAAAAAGTGTGTAGCAAATAAAGTTAAAAATAATGATATACTTCACACCATGATTGTACTTCACTCCTCGGGAAAGATAATGGACATGGGTGTATTGAATTTTAAAACAAGTTTATGTATCGAATTTTTAAAAAAACGAACAATTATTTGTTTAATAAAAATATGCATTCGTTATATCATTTTTAGTCTTATTATTGTTAGTTGGTCTTTTTTCATTAAAACTTTTTGCACATTTTTTTTCTGAATGTGTAAGAAATTTTTTTACCAACAAATTTCAATAATTTGTTTTAATCTACATCAAAAGTTTTATAATGACTAGATGAACCCATGATATTTTTCACCTTTCTAAGGAAGAAGATTAGAGTGAAAATAGTCATTTCTAGAAATATCACACACAAATTTAATTAAACGCTGATTAAAAAAAAATCTTGAGTAATGACTTTTCAGACTTGTTCAGTATTGTTAGTTAAGTGTATCAATAAGATCGAATTAAATTTACAGAATTTTCGGCTTTAAGTCATCAGACATTTTTTTTCAAAACTTTTCACCTATTTTAACGTAGGTTAGGTTAAATATTATGAATATACCACGAACATTTTAAGTTTCTAGAAACATAACCTTAGGAGTTACGACCGAATGATCAAACTCGGTTATCAGTAAGTCTCGTTTATAGCAAATAACATCGTTTCTACTCGTTTTGCGGCAGTTTTTTCTTTCACCTGGAAAACATTATATTGCAAATACCAAATAAACACTCAATATATCACACAATATATCCTATTTACGATCACAAAACTTTTGAACGAAGTTTACAACCCCAAAATTGTCTCTAGAATAGATGAAGAAAAAAAATAAACATAATCGCTTCACACTAAATCGTTAAAAATTATACATTTTTCATAAACATACAGTTCACTATTTTTAGTATTTTATATTTTAAATTAAGCCTAATTTGAGTCACGTCTTAACACTGAGAAACAAGACTCTTTTTTAATTATATTTTTAAATAAATAATACATTTTAAAAATGATGACATCGCAGAGTGAAATACGACCTGTATGAGACTTAATTACCTTCAATTTAAGATGGATAATAACTATTTACATGAACCGTTGAGTTTGCCACTTAAGTTCTGTATATGCATTGACTTTATTTACATACCGGGTAGATAAAAGCTGATAAAACGTTATCAGAAAGATAGAAAAGATGTTGAATCGACATAATGGAGATACTCACTAGAGAGTTATACATTTTAACTGGTTTATAAAACCAGTGAGCCAACGGTGCATTTGATTAGGTTTTTCCAATGAATAACGTTTTGGTCCGACAAGTTTGTCAAATAAGATACTAGTGCCGTCTTGATTTCTTCTACTTAAAACTTCAATATGATATTGTCGTCACACCAACGTTCAATTAATATAATAATAAGGATTTTCTACTGCACTGTTACGACGAGAACTCCTTTGAGAATAATTTCAAATTCTTCACAAAGGAGTCATATTCGATTATGGACTTAATAAACCAAATCAAACAATTCGAGCCTTTGTACTCGATTTCAGGCCAAAAACTAAAAATTACCAAATTTTTCGCCATTTTCAGTAAGAACGTTTAGAAACAAAACATTTAACAGAACATTTTTTAAAATCTATTTTTTTGTTTCTATAATTGTGCAGTAGTCTATTTTTTTCATAATTTCCTTGAATTTCGATGATATGAAGATGAGTAAACAGACAAAATGACAAATTTACAATTATTTTAGATTCATCGTATTCAAATTTATCGATTGCACATTTCATAACGAATGTCTTTGCAATAAATTACTAGATTTCATGATTGTTTTTCTGTAAATTATCATTCTAGTGTTCTTCGCGTGAGACTATGAGGAAAATGAAACAGTTAAAGTTACAACCTCGGTGACATCGATCTACAGAGAAAAAAAATATATTCCAATGCTTTTGTTCGACCATTTTCTCTTAAAAGAGGTTGCTACGAATGACAAAAATAAAAACGAAACTTAAATTAAATTCTCGTACCTTTACGGGTTACGATTCTCGTGATTAAATTTACGAACAATGGGGGAAGCACGTAGCCCCCTAAATCCTGAGTTTTTTCCTATGCACGTCACGGTATGCACGGTAAAAACCGTCGTAGTGTATTTCTTTTTTGTGCTGGTTTTGAAGTCTCCCAAAAGTACGAATTGTTTGCAACTAAACCGATTTAAGAGACATTCATCTTTAGATTTAATGCGCACGTCCCGTTCAAAAGCTGACGTGATCTCGCCATCAAACGTGAATGTGAGCATGACCGAGCTGGCATATCGTGGGATGAATGTAGACGGGTATTTATAACGGTGCACCGTGTAGGTAATAATTCCATACGGGTATGCGTGTTAGTGTTTTAGAAGTGAAAATAAATACAAACATTAATTTGTTCGAGTGTGTGCGAGTGTATGCGTGATTCGAACTTGAACTGCGGCACCTCGTGCGAGCATTACTAAAAAAGTCCATGGCGAGTTGTTTAAAAGTCCGTATTTTTCGGAATTGTCACACCGGGGTATTATAAAAAAAAAAAAAAAAAAAAAATGTTTATTTTGTGAACCGTCCGGGACATATTGTTTCGAGGAACCTTAGGTAGTAATATATCGGTGATAAGTTGAAATAAGTTATTTTATGTGTAAAGTGATTTATTTGTATTTTTTATTTTTGTGAAACTAATTATTTTTCGATTGAAAACAGATATATGATTAAATGTTTACAGTTTTTTTACGCGAATCAGCGTATTCCCGTAGTCAATTAGGCCACTGATATTCAGAAGTGTTATAACATATTCCATGTAATCACGGTATTGGAAATCTTATAAATTAGAATTGAAAACGGATTTAAATAAATTATTCTTCGCGGAACCTATACCAATTGAATCGAGTTTAACAGTTGAATTTTATGGAGATCTAATAAAAACTAAAAACCACAAACATCGAATTCGAGCGAGACCGTAGTTTTATTGATTTTTTATGATAATTCGTTGTTTTTTTATTTATTTATTTTTTTTTTTTTTGTGATCGTTTTCCTTTGAAAAGATAGTATTTCACAAGTTTACTGAAAACATATCGATTGAATTTAGCACAAAGTCAAACTAATCAATAAAATTCTTTCAATTATAACGATAAATCTGGATGAAAAATGGACCGTTAAAATTAAAGTTATACTTTGAAGTTGTATTAAATACAGGGTGTGTCATGTATATCTGATATATGGAATAACTTTTAGATTCTGAGGGAACGAATTGATTTTGTAATGCTGTTTATTTTAATTTTATTCTTTATTTATTTATTATTATTATTATTATTATTATTATTATTTTTTATTCACTTTTCACAAAACACATGTTTGATATGTAGCCATTAGTCCAAATATAATGGTGATTAATTTTTTAATTTTTCACCAAATATGAGCATAACTCAAATACTAACTTGACAAAAATATTCAAAAAATTGACCATCTAAGGCGCTATGTATAAAACAAAAAATTGTTGAAAATATTTCGTCTTTTGGAAATCTGTTTGACATAAAATTAAGAATCGTTGATTTTGTTCAGTTTGTAACAAAATATTTTTATTTTTAATTTTATTTGATTAAATATGTAATGTCATTTTTATTAGAACATCTAAAAATTTTTATTGAAAAGCTTCTTTAAAGTAGCCGTATCAATACATATTTATATTAATCGGCTTCAATATTTTTTTAAATTTTTTTTATAAGACGAGAATATCAAAATATGTTTTTATGGATCATTTTTACAAATGTTTTTAGATCGAAATGGATTTTGCTTGTTAATACTATATGTTGGACTTTACACTTCAAAATGGCATCAATTGTTTTTCAACTGTTTTTTCATTTTCTCGAAAAATAAACTATTCGGTATTGATTATGATATCCAGACTTGTTTTCCGAAAGCTATGACTTATCGTTGATTATACATTTAAAATTAAATTACACCTTACGTATTTATTTACTTATCTTGAAATTAGATTTTCTAAAAATGTTACCTCCATCAATGGTGATCTTGTCCGAAGAGCAAAGAATACTCATGGAGCGAATTATTTCAGGTTTTTTACTAACGAACACTATAATGCTGATCTATAATGAAAATATATTACATTTTTTTTTTCTCGAAATCATAATTTGAAAATACAAAATTTAAGTTTACAACTTTGAAAAACAAAATCAAAATAGACATTTCGTGAACACGATTTTAGAAAAATGTCGGTGGTATTCGTTATTCGTTAGTCATGCCATTTTTTTATTATGATTTTTCAAACTTATGAAAATAACGTACTTAGAATAAAATGATTTGTTCTATTAGGATTAAATCAGCGATTGTGTTTATTTTTAATGACATATTAGATCCTTAATTGATAGGCAATATTAAAACTTAAAAAAATTTTAAAAAATTTTAGGAAATTAATCGATAAACCTTTCTTAGAATATTGAGCTCGAACATTTTTCTTGAAAAATCATATTCACAAAATAGCTATTTTGATTTTTTCATAAAGCTATAAAATAAAAATTGGTTTTTGCATCTAAAGATATAGAATTAAAAAAGACATTATAGTTATTGCACTTGTTATAGTATTTATTAAAAAAGATTATATATATATATATATATATAAAGATAAAACATAAAACATATTGAATAGATGAAAAATTATATTATACGTTAGATCTCTGTGATACACTATGTATAATATAAAGTTCTATTTATATCAATTTCATTGATTAGTATACTAATGTTAATACTTGTTCAGAAGAATTAAAGTGTGGATTTATACATGTGTATTGATTAGGTCTCTATTCCAGGTAAAAACAAATAAAATAACACAATATAATATAGCATGAGAATTATATATTATATATATATATATTTATTTATTTATTTATTTATTAATTTATTTAGTACGACCGTGACATGATCATAAGTTATTTACCATTTGTTAATTGTTGTTTAATAAGCCTTGGTGGTGAGGAAACGTGCAACGTGCACGATATATTGTAATGTAAATTATCATATGCTATATATTAAGTTAAAACTTTTTGAACCGTCTATAAATCAAACGTTTTATTTGTTTGGCATTTTAGAAAAGTAATTTTTGATATTTACCGTGGAATCCTGAAAAATACTAAAACCAACAAAAGTTGTGAAAACCCGTAAAAATTAGCGTTTTTAACGAAATTAATTGAGTACCGTAATCCCTAAAACAATAAATCAATAAAGACCAGAAATGTTTACTGATTAGTTGCTGTTGTTCCTGCTGAATGTCATTAATTTATCATTATTTCAGAAACAATAAATGTGCTTTTGGTTGAGCTAAATATAAAAATATAAAAATATAGAGTAACATTTAAATAATGTTCGTAGAGCTTTGTCACCGGCTATTATTTTTTAAATGAATTTATAGTTTACTATAATTTTAAGCTTCATGATGACCTGTCAAAACGTCCTAAATTGATTCAAGTTTTGTTTTTTGCATACCACGTTTAGTGGATTTATTTTCGAGTTGTATTTTTCTTGAAATTTTGTAATTGCGTATAATCGTTAGAATTCGTATATGAGTATGTTATAAATATTGTTCATTTAATATGACCAAGGGCGTATTTCCCGGGAGGCGATGGTGCGATCTCCCCCCCGTACCTTTTCAATTTTTGTTTTTTACTTTTTTTACATTATACTAACAGGGTTCCCGGGAAATCAGCGAAATCCTCGTTCGGAGGACCATTGAAAACGTGATTAGTGATTATATGAATGCGTATTTATATTTTGTAGTACATTTAGTACCTTTACTTAATAATATAAAAGAACATTTTTTTTAATGTTGGGCGTGCTCTCTAAGTGGACGATCACCATTTTCCGAGAATGACTCCAGAAACAAAACACGCTTCACACTGTCTTGTTTTAAATATAAACTCAGCATCCACTAATTGTAATTTATCAGTTATTATTGGAGCGGCAAATTCGCTGAAAGATGGAAATCGTTAGTCCACATTCATGTCCACATTCATGGACAGTTGAATTTCTCAGAAGGGGAAAAAAGTACTTTTAAAAATACACTTTTATACTACTTCTATAGCAGTAGTAATTTAGGTACTTCTATAGCAGTACTGTCCCATTACATTGTCATTTGCAACTACAGTAGAACCTCGATTAACCGTGCCTCGATTATCCGTGTTTGCGATTAACCGTGCTCACTATTTCGAGAAGATTTTACGAATTTCAGAAGAATTTAAGAAAAATTAGAAGTGAGGGAAGACAAATAATTTTGAAACGCAAAAAACAAAGACTGATTAGTTCTTATTTCAAGTCCTAATAACTTTATAATATAACAATGTACACACATATGTGTATACAAGTTTATAAAATTGTTCATTTTCACATACTTCATTCGTTGAATAAAAATTCTCGATTAACCGTGGTTTTCGTTTATCCGTATGATCCCTCCCCACCATTACCCTGGATAATTGAGGTTTTACTGTACATACAGCATTATACTGCTATAGCAGTATAATTATAATTTATAGATTAAAGACATTTTTTAAGAGTTAAATAAGGTTAGATAATCAGAATTAAATAAAGATTTCAATAATTCAACTCTGTTTATTTAACTTAAAAGAAAACTAATGAAATTATTAATAGAAAATCTTATAGAAAATAATAATTATTTAAAATCAAAATATAATACATACTTTTATTACAATATAAAATAATGGGTATCTTACGAAATATTTATGTGAAATTCTTCGAAACATGATCCGGGACACAGTGGAACGTTACAATCTTTACACTGATATTGCGTTTATTTCCTCAACTTTTTCTTGGTACACATTTTGCAGTTTTTGAAGTACGCTTTTCGTTTATACTCTGGTGGAAGTGGAATTTTTTCTTGGAAGTGTTGTTCTTCTTTTGTTATTGTTGGATCTTTTGATTTTGGAACATTAAATAGTTGATTAGCTGTTACATTCAATGGAATATTTATCATATTTTTTATTAAAATATCACGAAAATCTTTAAATGGCATAGAACTGCAGTTAAACCGTTTCTTGTAAATGTAAAAACTATTCCATACTGTAATATCTAACAGATGAAATAATACTTTTTTGTACCAGCGAGACTGTTTTCGTGGGCTACTGTAATATTTCACCATTTGGTCAGATCTATCGATACCACTCATATTATTATTATAATGAATAATTTCAATTGGTTTTTTTTTCCTTTCCAAATCGATTTGTTGATAGTAAAAGCTGTGGTTGATACTTTGTGTTTATCATTAACACGTCTCTCTTAGCTTTCCACTTAGGTATATAAATATTTCCTTGACGACGCCAAATATATTCTCCAGATTTCAACTTTATTGTTGTTACACATTTAGGGTTGCCTTTACGGTTACTACGTAATGTTCCAACAGTATGTGTTTTTCGATTCAGAAGTTCTTTTGAAATACTTATACTGTTATAATAATTATCCATAAAAATTATATGACCTTTATCAAGGAAAGGATCCAAAAGACGCAAAACTAAACTATTTATTTTCGAAGTGGTGCCAACTTGAATTTCTTCTCTTTTTCCTTTGTACATCTCCATATTTAAAACGAAACCGTCTGGTGAACAGAGTTCGAAAAATTTTATGCCATACCTAGTTTTTTTAAGTCTCATATGCATTCTAAATAATAGGCGTCCACGATGAAGTAGAAGCGATTCATCCAGTGAAAAACCTTCGTTTGGAACATATGCTTGTTGAAAATTGTTTGTAAGAGTTTTAAAAATTGGATTAATTTTTGTAATGGATCAGTAGAAATATTTATTCTTTCTTGGTCATAATATTCCACACTAAAACATCTTAAAATTTGTTCAAATCGTCTACCCGACATTGTTCTTGGTACAATAGGATGATAATAAAGCGGGTTGTTGGAAAACATATCTCGAATCACCGAAAATTTAATAGATCCAGAAATTAGACAAATAGCTAAAAATTTATTCATTTCTTCGATATCAATTTTTTTGAAATTAGCTGTACGACAGTGTTTTTTATGTGGACGAATTTGTGAAGTCAATTTTACGCCATAATTATTTGTTGAAGAAACCAATGTATCAGTTATATCACGTGTCCATAACATATTAAATATTTGTATAGGATTATCTTTTGCGGAGTCGGGTATATTTAGTTTTATTCCAGACGTACTACTGTCAAATTGGAAGTCTGGTATGTCATCCCAATTTTCGTACCACTGATCAACATTATTATCCGATATATTCACGTTTTCGTCATCACTAGAGCTTACCTCGGACGATTCATTACTCGTGTCACTTTCAGTGTTTGTAAGAGTATATGATGGCCCTACATTTGCCAATGAATTTTGGCTTGTACTAGGCAATGAAAAATCTGGATCAGCATCTGAAAGTAAATCAGTAAATCAGTAATCAGTAAAGTCTGAATAAGAATCAGACGATTCGTCTAAATACGCCCTCACTTTTTCCATATTTTTATTTGACATTATCACAATATTTATCGCACACTACACCACTATCCACAATGAACGATGTTTACAATCGCACTGAATAGTGAATACTATAATACTACATAATAATATATGACGTAGAAAATTATTTCATATTGTGACATAATACGATAACAGTACCTACCGATGATGGGGCTTATGGAAATACCAAAGCAAATTAACGATAAAGAAAGCTAAAAATAACGTATAAATACTTCAGTGCCCGATGTTTTGAAGTGTTGTAGTGGGACAGTAAAACACGGTTTATCATATGAAATCATTGAAATTAATACTGCTATAACAGTAGTGTGTTTTTTAAACGATTTATATTCTACTGCTTTAGCAGTAGTGATATATGTACATCGACTTTTGAAAATACTGCTATAGCAGTAGTTGTCCACGAATGTGTTAAAACTGTTCCATATTCTGGAAATCCTGGTGCTAGAGAGTTTTTGATTTACTCTACGGATTGGAAATAATGTGTTAATTTGATCCGTTATAAAAAATAAAATATTTTGATTTTATAAAAATTGTTTAACTTACAACCAGGAAAAAAAACAAAACACCAAACACTACTGATCAAACCAAAAGCACAGAAAATACTAAACAACTTCTATCAAATACAAATAATATTGTATGACAAATTTTTTAAATAAATCAGTGTTGCAAAATAACGGGTAATAAACCACTTGGTTAGACATGGTACGTCTTTCCGTAATCAGACTTTTAACTGTTCAGACCCTGAGTGAGCGGTGTAAAAACGACGATTACCGGCAGTCCGATTCCGAGTGAAAACACCGATTCACGGATAACGCTCGTTTTCCGCGACGGGACTCGATCGAAATGGCTTTCCGTACACGCTCGGGCCACGGCACGGGTTTTCGGGACGTTTGCCGTAGATTGAAGTCGAGAAGGACTTGCGTGACGACGCCTATCTATACAGTGGCGTTCTCAGGATTTTTTTGTCAGGGGGGGGGGACGTACTGCAAATTGGGCCTACACATACTTCAACGTTATAACGTAGGTAACAACCTTACTTTTATATATAGTATGTTATTTAATTTGCATTATTAGACTAAAAGTTAAACATACTAATAGCAATACAACTAATAGCTTAACATTAAATACTCGTCATTCCTAGTATATTGATTTAATTAAATTAAGTATATACTATTAATCTAACAATTAGGTTAATTTATACTTGGTTACAATCATGGGCGCCGACTATTGGGGTGCTGCGGTGCTCAAGCACCCCATGAATCATTCTATAGGGTGCTCTGCACCCCATGAAATAAAAATATAGAGCAATACGTAATTTAATACGTTTATAATTTTTTCGTTTTATAATATTTATGGCAACAATATATTTTGGATGTTTTGATAACTAATAAATAATTTTATGTATAATAATTAATATGTATTTACAAGTTTTTATATATGAAAAAGGTCATATTCAATAAGGTAACAATTTATATTGAAAAAAAAATGTTTATTTATTTAAATTGACATTTATTAATATCTAAGGATTTTAGGCACCCCGTGAAATTTGGGAAACCCGGCGCCCATGGATATAATTAATGACAGTCATTACCAAGAGAATTTTTTTCATTCAATATTTCAAATTAAAAGCACAACGTTTAGAAGAGTAAGGTGAAGAAATAGGATTACTCTGTAAATCTAAATTTTAAACACTAATAATATCGTTTTACTATTATTATTATTATTATACCATAAAAAAACAAATTTTTCATACAAAAATATTGCCTTTTAGAAAATGAAAGTTGTAAGAAGCGTGTGCCATTTATTCAAACTAAAAATAACAGTTTAAACTTAAATTACTCAATTCCTTAACTCATTTCAAATGCAAATACGGCTGGCCGAAACAAATTGTTGATCGATATTAATAATTCCGTTTCTCGGATCAACAGACCTCGATACATCATTGTTGTACGAAATATCACTTTAGGATTTCTTAATGGTATCGAACAGTAATTGTGTTTAGGAAAATATCCGAATATTCTCTCAGTGTCATATCAAATATAAACACGATTGAATTTTCGCATTTTCCTCTATACTTTTGCGACACGAAAAATAACAACATGTCGGCTCCATACGCGAAACGTTCGCGAGTATCATCCGAAGTCGGCAAGAAAAATTGGCCCACGTCGACGGCCAACTCCGAGCGTGACACCTGCACGGTAAGTATACAATATCGGCATGCGATGTCGTTGAGAGATTCACGCGGACCAGTTTGAAATATTGCGTTGCCGTTTCATGGCCGTTTGTACCAATAGTACATAACGATGTCCTCTCCATCACTCGGTGAACTTGTAAAACTTTTTTGATGACATTTTTGAAATTGAAAACAAATTATAAAACAAGTCACGCGATTGTCACTGTACGATCGACTGAATATCGTTTCGTGTTGGTGGACAAAAAAAAAACGCTTAAATCGTTCAAATCGCGTATGTCACACGTGTCGCATTTCATTTGCGTCGCATGTGAATCGCGTAGTGTGCGGAAGACCGTTTTTTCTACCACTAGCGCGATTACACAACGATGCGCTAAAGTCGCACCTGCCGGACTAGACGGGTCCAGAGTCAAAACGGACACGAATCTTAACTTTCACACGCCATCGGAACGTGGGCGCATTCGTAAAGCGTTTATATCTTCTCGTTCTACAGGCGTCGCAGAAGAGATGGACCGATACGGTCGTAGCCGCGCTGAGCTCCTCGGTCCGTGCGCTGGTGTTAAATTTGATTGGAAAATCTGTGAACGCGATGCACGTGTTACGCGTGATTTTATCGATCGTGATCGGAGAGATCTTCCACGTGATCGACGAGCTCTTTGGCACCGACATTGTCACCTCGATAAGTGACGTGCTCAGTCACGCGTCGACCGGCAAAGGGGCAGAACACGCCGTCAAAGCTTTGCAGCCGGCCGCGGGGACCGTCGAAGCGCCGCCGGGTCGGTTGACTGAGACCGTCGGTAACGTCGACGGTGAAACATGCAGACTGCAGCGAAAAATACCGCTGCCGGTTAGTTAATATAAATATCATGCTGTGTTCACAACAAGGAGTAATCCGGTACCGTTAGAGTGTTCGATAGTCAATATATGAAAAACTAACAAATCTCGACGAACGTTATTTTATTTATTTCGAGCCTACGCTTTAAATTAATTTTTAACGATAGGTATTTTTATGTTACGATGCGTTTTTGCTCGATATAAGTAGTGTAAACCGAAGTCCGTTGATTTTTATTATTATTATTATTTATTTTTTTTTTTGTCAAAAAAGAACTCGGTTCAAAAAAGCTTAGAAACGAGACCGGAAACGTTGACATACTCGCAGATGTATTTTCCGAGTGCATTTATCGACGAGCAATCGAAGGCGATCGACGTTGAAGAAAAACCGAAAAATCGTGAAGAAACCGTTACGAGCAAGCCAAAGGTGAGAATCAAATCGAATTACTTTTGATAGGTTTTAACAGGTGTTTTCCAACGTTTAAACGATTTCTCAACCGACGTTCAAATTTTTCGCACAGTTTAGATCAGTGATGCCCAACCTTTTTTTCTTCGGCGAGCCACTTTGGTAAACAATATTTTCGAGCAGTTTTGTAACACATAGTAGGCATGCAGTACGCATGTAGAACTTATTTTCCTATCTTTCGTTGACTATTGAAAATATGTCGGAATTCATAAATTAATAAAAACAACTGTACTCTGTAATCATGCTTTCGTTTTGGATATTGTTTTGTTTTAAAAACATTTGACGGGCCACATAGAATACTCTCGTGGGCCATGTGTCACCCGCGGTCCGCGGTTTAGGTACTACACACGGAAATCGTTTCACGCTTTTCGTGTGCGTGCACGTGATAATATCGGCCCTGTTCGTTTTCAGCCGACCGTTTTGAAAGTCAAAGATATAAAGTACGACGATTTGAAGCCGATTCGCATGCCGATCGCGCCTTTCGCTACCGACAAGATGGCCAAGTGGCGGCGGGCCAAGTTCTTCAGAGGTGACGACCCGCGGACCGTCACGCCCGGATCCGCCAACAGAGGCGACGGTGGCGTGACGGAGAAACGCGACGGGCCGGCGGCGGTAAGTGACCTTGCCGCGAAGACAGGCCTTGACCCTTCAGCGACCACGTGCCGAGACCTTGCCGCAAAGATGGGCCAAGACCCTGCCTCAAAGATGGGCCAAGACCCTGCCGCAAAGATGGGCCATGACCCTGCATTGCCGACGGGCCGTGAGTCTGCCGCGAAGATAGGTCGTGAACCCGCCACGAAAACAAACGGTGACTCTACCGCAAAGACGGGTTGTGGATCTGCCACGAAAACCCCCGGTGACTCTGCCGTCAAGACGGACCTTGCCGTGAAGACGGACCGTGAATCTGCACCAAAAACCCACGATGACTCTGCCGTCAAGACGAAAACAAACGGTGAGTCTGCCACGATGAAGATGGCCAAGTGGCGGCGGGCCAAGTTCTTCGGAGGTTACGACCCGCGGACCGTCACACCCGGATCCACCAACAGAGGCGACGGTGGCGTGACAGAGAAACGCGACGCACCGGCGGCGGTAAGTGACCTTGCCACGAAGACAAGACGTGACCTTGCCGCAAAGACGGGCGGTGTATCCGCCACGACAACGAGTCAAAACAGCACGACGGTGGCGAGGGCCCTGGATCCGCCCATCTCTGAGACGACGTCGCGCGCGCAGACGAACACCGCGTGCGTGCCCCACATGCCGAACGTCAGTGTCCCAACGACGGCGGTACCGCCCCGGCCGGGCCCCGGACGCTTCTCGCGAGGACGCCCCGAGCCGTGTGCACCGAGAAGGGCTCCGTCGGGCCGTGCAAACTTTTTCGTGAGCCTCCCTCCGCCGGCCCCAGCACACTTTTCGCGATTCTCGGAGGGACGCCCTGGGCCGTTCGTATTCCCCCCTCCGCCAGTTCCTGCACACTTTTTACGATTCCCACAGGGGCACGCCGCCGGGACTTTCGCAATTCCCACTCCGCCATCCGCAGAACGATTTTCGCGATTCACGGAGGGACGCCCTGGGCCGTTCGTATGCCCCCCTCCGCCGGTCCATGCACACTTTTCGCGATTCCCAAAGGGGCACCCCGGGACGTTCGCAGTTCCCCCTCCACCGTCCGCAGATCGCTTTTTGCGATTCTCGGAGGGACGCCCTGGGCCGTTCGTATGCCCCCCTCCGCCGGTCACTGCACACTTTTCGCGATTCCCACAGGGGCACGCCGCTGGGACGTTCGCAATTCCCCCTCCGCCGTCCGCAGAACGCTTTTGGCACGGGGGTCCAGAGCCGTTTGAAAGGCCGCCTGTGCACGACGGATTCGCTAGGGCCCACCCCCCAATTCCGTACGGTGTGCGGCGGCCGCCCGCGATCAACGTACCCGGGCCAGGCCAAACCTGGTACGCGAAGCCATCGATGCCTGCTTACAACGCACGCCGTCACTGAAACGGACACTTGGTCGGCGGGCAACAAGTCACCGTGATGTCGTGAGTACTGTGGTATCTGAGTCTTCAAATAATTGTGTTTTAAGTCTCAAAAAACACAAATATTAGTTTTCGATTTTATGGTTTATGGAAAATGAATGTGTTTGTGTAAATTGAAACATTTTGACGTCGAGTAATCCAATAGGTTTATTCAATGTTGTCAAAAAAAAAAAAAATTTAAATATCGTTAGGTATTAAAATATATTAGACTGAGTTTGACGTAAATATAATATTTCGTAGGTAAATAAATTTAAAAAAAAATCATAACACGTCACATTAAAACGTGGAAATGTCCAATGTAAAATAAGTTTAATCTGTCTTCCATAATATTGTCTTGCTTTTGAATTTCCAAAAATTTCAATAATTAGTTCATTGTTTAAATTATCATGCTTGTTTTCCATTAATGTTTTGAAACATAATAAAATGATTAAACGACAACGATTCTATAGGTAACTTTTCATCAACTCGAGTTGTGAAAATGACAGTTTTGATTCGGCCTCTTGTCTGTAATCGGTTTGTAGTAAAAATGCACATAAGCTTTTAATGTATGATAATAACTACTTACCGATTTTTATTTTTGACTATGAAGTTACTCAAATCTTAAACTTTCCTCGATTTGGCTTCTTCTAGGCATAGAATATTTTCTTTGTAAAGCAAATAAATATAAAAAAAAACCTTTTGATTATGTGTTTTTCCGTTTCTAATATAAAAGTAGGTAATAGGATTCAAAAAAATTAAATCATGTATTATGTTATTTTGAAAACATTTTTCTTTCATTTAGAAATCAAACTTGTGTAAATATTATATAAAAATAATTAAATGTAACATAAAAATAATAAATATCGTATTAAAATAATTAATTTAATTTAAAAATAATAAATATGATTTAACATAAAAACAAGTTGTGATAATAATATTTGGTTCTACATAGGCATGGGTGATACACATGTGTAGGGTTAGTTATTCCCCTATGCCACGTTAAGCTCGTTGGGCTCATTTAATAAAACATGGTATTACAAATTGTTCACCTAATTTCTTACTTATATTCTATAAATTTATATATTTTATAAATTATATTGTACATATAAACTACCGTGAACGGATTCAAATTATTATTTATTTTTAGCATGCCATTCGATGAAGTGGCACCTATTATTTCAATTAAAATGCAATGCAATGTAATGTTTTGTACAATTTCGATATTTTCGTGTTGTCTCTTGCGATTATTTTCAACACGATCAATCGTCGTGTCATTGAGCCTCCGGCTTCGTAGAGCGTACCCAAACGAAGCGTTGGGAACCTATTATTTCAACTAAAATTGCATACAATGTAATGTTTTATATTAAATTGAATTATCTCGTCGGTGTGCTTTTTTTCGAATATTTTCGACACGAAGAAAAGTGGATTAGGCCTGATGATCATAATCGCTCGTTGGGGACACCACTTATCAAAACAAAAAAAAAACGCGCCATTTGCAATACCTCATGCTTTTATTATAAAGAATAACACTTTCTCATAATTGTATTGTTCGTTATTGATAAGCTAAGGTGGTGAGGAAATTTGCACTGTTATGCTGTAATACCGACCAAACATATAAGCATGTATGTTTTTAAACATATTGATATCAACATTTAAAATCAAATTATTAGTATAGATACGCTTCTATCGGTATGAAAATCTATCAATCGAGTGCACGTAAAAAGTATACTCTAAATCAGTGGTTCTCAAACTATGATACGCGGACCACTAGTGGTACGTGGAAAGCTCATAAGTGGTACACGGTGAAAATCTCCTATAAAAAAAAATTAGAATGGATCATTATTCACAAGCTCTACGGTTTTTAATCTCTTTCGTGTCAACTTATCTGTGCGAAATTACATTTTCCCACTTATTATTGCACACAAAAAAAAATATAAAAATAAATTAAACGAAGAAAGTGATTAAAAGCCAAAGGCGTATTTCTGGGGAGGGCGATGGGGCGATCACCCCCCCCCCTCTGGGCCTTTTCAATTTTACTTTTTTTTTACTTTTTTTACATTATCTGTACCTATTATATTATAATAATCATTAGAAAAAAATTACGAAATTATTTAAAGTCATAGATTATGATATAGGTGTGTACTATATTGATAGAATCGCTCGGAATTTACCCAGCTCGTATGTTATCGATTTTATAACGATAGATACTTTGAGATACACGTTATCTGATACTGAACGTTCGATACATTTTTTTTTGTTAAACACGAAATAGTAATGATATTATTGTAGTACATGAATACGTCTTCACAGTTCACGTAGTACACTAGATACGTGCAAAATAATAGATAGATTTGCAGTACACAAACCATTCAAAGAATTTGTTTTATACAATAATAATTTTAATTAGTTTGTGCTTCATTTAAAAGAATTTTTATTTATTTTTAATCCTAAATATTATAGTCAAATTATTTTTGTTTATTTTTTATTCCTCAACATTACAAGTCTAAAAGTCACAACCCCCCTGAAAATAGGGTCAAGGATGCCCTTGAATATGACTTATCGATTTGAAGAATAGCATTTTTTTCCAACGGTTATATATTATGTATTATTAATTTTACATACATATTGGTGTCACAATAATTAAATCAAGAGTTTAGTCTCGCAATTTTCTACTTAAAATGTTTACACTTGGCTTGTACATCGAACACACTCTAGTAGGGTGACTCTACGTTGAAAATATTAATTCTGCGTACGATAATATTAGCTGCACACTTTTACAACATCTCTCTACTCGTAATGACGTCAGTTGTGTGCTCACTTTAATCTTAAACGACGACCTACCAACAGGAATATTATCCTTGTCTAATAGATTAGGTTCTTTTTTAAATTTAACACCTGAAGCTAATCGTGATAATTTAACTACATGTTACCACCCTACATTTAAATTACGTTGGCTCCCAGAAATAACAACTAATCGAGAGAAAAAAAGAATTCAAAATGTATGTATTAATGAAATTGATTGCAGTGCAAAACAAAGTAGTTAAGAAATTGAATCCCATTCCGGTGAAGAATCTTTTGTAATTTAAGAATCTCAGTGTCAGAATCTTTTATTATTTTTTCTTTTGAACCAGACAAGTTAAGACAAAAGTCAACTTGAATTTATAATTTTTTTAAATGATAAAAATAAATAACTTTGTTGCTTAGATAATTATCCAAAAATAAATAAATAATTTATAAAATATAATGTATAAGCCTTACCTCTTTAGCAGCTGTTGAACGACTGTTTCCTTTTGCTGGGCTTATTCATTTCCCATGTAGATCTAGTAGGTGTGTCAGATGAAACTTCCAAAAATTAGTCTCTTTAAAAGGTAACAAGAAATTTATTTCATAACATGGGATATAAATAATATAATTAAATATTTATATAAATCACCTACATTTAAACATTTAATAAATTATAAATAAACATTGCTTATTTATAAATATATTTTTTTTTTTTGGAACGTTTTCTTAGTGTAGGTACGTATTTTTTTTATATATTTTTTTTTTATTCCAAAATTCTTAGATGCCAAATGTTATACGATTTTAAATTCTAATGAAATTATAAATGTGAATGCTAATGTAAAAGCTAAGCGTGATATATGTGAAGAGAAATAAAAAGATAACAGAATTATTTCGGAAGCAATAAATTCCACATCAAATTTTCAACTACATATAAAAGTAAGTACCTATTTAAAATATGGAAACTTTATGTCCATAATATTAAACAATTTATAAATAAATATTATATGTATGTGTATATATATTATTTATGTAAATCACCTACATTTAAAAATTGAATAAATAATAAGTAAACATTGCTAATTTATATATATATATATATATTTTTTTTTTTTGTTTTTCATAACGTTTTCTTATTGTTTACGTAATTTTTTTATAGATTGTAAACGTTTTTACCGATTATTTCGTTTGTCTATTATAAGTATTATTATTTTAAGCGTATCTAATGTAATTTGAAATTATATTGTTAATAATCAATACATACCGTATTATTATACATTTATAAGCTATAATATAATATAAATGATGTATGATAAAATTTAACGCGAGAAAATTGTATCCAAGATGAATAAAGAAATGAATAATAATATATAAATATATTAAGGGTCTTGAACCTCGTATCTTTAAAAATATTATAGTATCTTGTATCTTGTATTTAGATACTTTTTTTGAAGTATCTTGCCCAGCCCTGCGCTCTACGTTTTAAACGTTAACTATGCATACGATAATATTAGCTGCACACTTTTACAAAATCTCTACTCGTTATCACCTAAGTAAAGTTGTATGCTCACTTTAATCTCAAACGGCGACCTACCAACAGCTATTATTGAAAAACAGTTCGCCGACGTTTAATCAAAACCTCTCTCTCCGAACACAATAATGGCTGCTGTCGTCGCTTTTTTAATTTCGAATAAAAATACACCACTGTAATGTAATTCGCACCGTGCTGAGCGAATACGCGCGTGACGTGTGCCCAACACCCGGCGTCCGTGTTCCGTTCAACTTTTTTAATTTCGTATATTATTTCACTTCTTGGCGAACGTGTTTATTAATAAAACAATTTTCTAAGACCCAAATGAAACTGTTTTAACAATTCAATATTTTACCAACACCCACAATTTTCGATCTTTCGCCAGCATTTTTAACTGTATTTCTGTGTGCAATTCGTTTGCGCCACGTCACTTATCGCAATCGACGTCTCTTGCACTCAACCCGTGTTTAAATTTCAGAAATAAACGGTTGAATTCCGCACGCGTTAACCATACTGCTGTTTCGACTTTCAAAATCATTGATCCATGATCCAAAAATCTGAGATTTTTTTCAGTATGAAATAAAATATTCAATAACAAGATTAACACTAAGCCTAACGTACGATTTGTTCAAATAGCTTTATTACAATATTAAAATGTCCACGCGTATTGCACGGTATTCTCTCGACAGCCCATAAAAACTCACTACACAGCCTGCGTGAACTGACATTATGGATGCTGGCGCATCAAGACGTAAATTTCCGGTCGGGTAAATTTTCTATTTATAAATTCAATTAATTAAAAATGACGGTATGTGGTTATAATTAATACTTGTTCCGTAGATTTTGCTTTAACAATTCAAAACAAACGATGAAATTTATGAAGCTTTGCATAATATTATGCATAGATTTAAACAATCGAATCGGAAATTTTGTGGCGAATTTTCTTAGACTGTGACTGTATTTTTTGGAAAATGTAGAAAATAATTTTGCCAAAAACTACCTAATTTCCCATCACGAAAACACAAAACCAGGCACTGAAATCCGATCAGAATCTAAATCACCGAAAACGAACCGTCGCGTTGGCCACGATCGTGTTGGTCGGTCCAGGGCTAATTCTAAACCTACAGGGAGCGCTCAGCATCCCCTATACGAACCTATACTAAGTAACGCCACTGTGAAAACTATTGATTTTACGCGGTAGGTAGGTCTACTTGTGTTGAGCCAATGGAAAATAGAAGTTCGCTAGTTTGTTGCTATTTATCGGTTTCTATTGCAAATGTATACGAGTGTACGTGCGTATGTGTGTGTGTGTGTGTGTGTGTGTGCGTATTTTCTTTCCGATTCCTTTGAGGATACGTATCGTTCGGTATAATGATTTAATTTTTTCAGCTATTTACGCTTTTCGTTTTTCCAGTCGATTTTGTTGCCCCCGAATCGGAATTCTCGGTATAATCGTTGCTCGGTGTGTAGCGTCGACGTGTGATGAGATGACCAGTGGCCACACACGGAAACATACCGCACGAGCGAGCCGAAAACCGATCGATCAATTATAAGTGCGCAGGTACCCGCGTTCAAATGGTCGAGGAGACATTTCAACGTCACGATCGGGTAAAAATACAATAATCGATCGAAATTTGTATCACGGCCTCCCGAGTCTACTTGATATACTCACGGGATCGGCAACAGCGTCCCGGAGATCAAGGATTTTTATTTTTATTTTTCTCTTTGGATTTACCGCGAAATGTCGTTAAATCAAATTATAGTCGAAATTATCTCACACGCATACGTATTAATCATGTATGTAGAATACTACAAAATGTGTGTCTTCGGTTCGATCAATAACTTTTCATGGAATCGATATTCTTGGAAAATTGTTTTTGTATAATTTAAAACGATATTTTAACTATATTTTTAAAAACAAAAAAAAATTAAACAATAATTATTACAAATTATCATTTCAATGGTTGTAAAGTTTTGTTTTCACAAAATATCAACCACAAACTAAGACTTGATATATTCTGAAGATTATGATTTTTGATTTTTAGTGAAATTAATAACTGGTTTAATGATTATGTGTTTTTTTTAAATGTTATCATTTTTTTTTTTTTTTTTTTTATAAAGCTACTGAACAAGATCCAGCAACTCTATAAATCAAATATTACATAAAGTTGGTACTTTCATAGTACGTCGTAAATTGGCGATATTTTTCAATATAAACCTTATAATATTTGGAATTATTAATATGGTACAAATTTTTTTTGACTAATAGAACCACTACGTATATTCTTATCTACGGTTTGAGTTTCGTAAATAATAACTCAATAAATTATTTTGTACACGCACTTAAAGCAGGAATTACGGCTGAAGTATCTTACGTAAAATGTAAAATTTATTTTTATGGTTATTTCATAAAATGTTTAGTTTTTGGTTATAAAATCTGAAATTTGTATACACGCTTCTATATAAGTAGCTTCAGCTTATTTGCATTTTTATAGTAATCGGATGCGTATATTTATTTATTTATTTATTATTTTTTTTATATATATACGCTAGAAATATCTGAAAACAGTAAAATGAAGTAGTTTTTACGAATAGTATTAAATAGATATTGATTTTTCTTATTGTTCCTGTACTTTTTAACACGAAACATAAAATCATCAATTGTTTATCATAAAGTTTATAATTTTTTCTAAAACTTAACTACTTGATATTAAAATAAATTATTACTTGAGTTTTTTCTCAGGATTGTTTTACGAAAAAAGTGATTTATCATTGATTTCTTAAAATAAAATAATGCAACACTTATCGTTCACTAATTGTAAAATTAGCTCATCCTTAGTTCTTGACATCCATCATAATTATCTCGTATAAGCAGTGAAGAATACCATGGTACGATTTATTTTCTTCTTCTTTTTTTTTTTTTTTTTTTGTTGATAATTCAATAGTTTAAATATTTTTTCAAGTTGGACTACAATATATTGAAACATATAAAGTTTATTGTAACAGCCATAAACAATGAGTACCGAAAAATATGTTGCTGCCTCAATAACTCCACCAAGTATTCTAAAGTATAAGTAAAATACATGTCATCTTTTATATTATCTAAAATATTGGTCGAGAAACACACAAATGTTCAAAAATTTATACTTTCTAATATTAAATTAAAATACGAATGATGTCACTAAAAAAAAAAAAAAGTTTAACTTAGAAAATATCTGATACGAAATTGAAAAATTATTAATTTTACTTATGGAAAAAATTCGTGAATGATTTTATCTCGTTTTAAAACGTTCACAATTGAAATGTCACGAAAATTGATTAAAAAAAAAAAAGTCATCGACCAGGACACTTTATACCCGTACATTTATATTAGAGTGCGTTGAAATAACGACGAGGAAATTACTCGGAAATAAAGAGTGGGAGACGGGGTGCCAACGTAGACAGACGGAGACCCGACAACGTCATAATATAGGCTCCGGAACTATTTTTCTTTTTTCTCCTTTGTTCTTTTTTCTAATTGTAATGAACCACCTACAACGAAATGTAACTACTGCGTGGTACGTTTTTCGAACGTTTAAATGTCACTCGTAGTGTTTCGGTGTGCTCGCGTGGTTTTAAAGCAAATAAAAATAATAATTTATCATTGTACAAATAAAACTCATTTATCGTTTATCCGTGCCGAGTGTGCTGCCGACTATTTACATACATTTTCCACGCGTTTCGGTACGTTGTAATAATACAATTATTATTATTATTATTATTTTATATTATGTAGTCGTGAATATTCGTGTGTGCGTTATTATTTTTATTCGAGAGCCTGTGTTTGCCGCCACTTAGGCATTCGTCAAATGTACTAAATGTACGCCAGACGAGAGCCTAATGGACTCGAAAAAATGCCCTAAAGACAAAGAAGTGTAGAGTATTAGGATTTTAACAGCGCTACGATTTATATAGGCTTATATAGGCAAGAGTGTCCACGAGGTAAAACAACGCATAGCAATAGCGAAAATTGCCTTTAGTAAAAAACATTAGTTGCTCACTTCTAAAAAGACACATCTCAATATCGAGAAGAGACTTATAAAAAATATATACGGAGTGTTGCAACATATGGATGTGATACTTGGGTAATAAATGATACCGAGAGGAAAAAACTAGAAGCCTTCGAGATGTGGTGTTGGAGGTGTATGGAAAGAATAAGCTGGATAGAGCGGAAAGCCAATGAAGAAGTACTTAGAACAGCGGGAGAATTACGTACGCTCATAGACGTGATTAGAGGAAGACGCTGGAAAATGGTTGGACATACCCCGAGACACCCAGAAGAATTACATGATATACAGATAATGTTAGAGGGTATGATCGAAGGAAAGAAAACTGCAGGACGTCCCCGGAACTCTTATATGGGAAAAATTAAATACGATGCAAAAGTCAAAACCTTTGAGGAATTTAAAGAAAAAGTGAGTAATCCGTTAGGATGGGGAATCAGAGTTGTAAACCAACCTTCGGGCTTAAAACAAAATTGTTTTATTTTTTTTTTTTTTGAAATCATATCGTATAAAAAAAATAAACACGATATTTGTTCAATTATCCATACCTCCCTTGATATTAACTGCTGTGGTTGCAGACTAAATATGCGTTTGGAAAAGTATTTTGTAATGATATTACCGTGTGCATAACGACGTAGGAGAGCGTTAGATAATATATTATGTGATCCATAGTCAGTCTTTACACGTGTGCTGGAATCACAGCTCCGATAATCCCATTTAAGACCGACACGGAACGGAATACTTCGAATCGCGCCGTCACGGCACCTACCTAATGTGGCGTGCGAGATCGGATCGTGTATCGTTATAGTTGCCTAGTACGTCGTGGTTTTTTCGCAGGAGCGGAGGAGACTTATTCAACGGGATATTTGACATTAATGACGGCGCACGCGGTAATATCGAACTAAAAACGTGGTAAAATGTGACGTTATTCTTCGGTACCACCCGTCCGGTTCTCGGTTTAAACGGAATAAAAAAAAACATGTTTTAATCTTATAACATCCCGCGGCCGACTCAAATGAGCACAACTCGGTCCACAGCTTTTACTCAAACTGAATACTAAAAATAACCCGTGAGATTTCTCACGCCCACATATATACATGTTGTTGTAGTACTATTTAGTATCGATACAATAATTGTTCTTTCTGAATCTAAAAAATAACGAAAATAAACCGTGCATTAGTCAACTTAGAGTAAAATTTAATATCGATAAATTCAAAAATTAAGAAACACGATATTTTCGGATCATGATGTGTATATAAATTAATTTTTTTTTTTTTTCAAGAGTATAATCAAGTAGATATTAAAAAAATACATCTATTAGAGATTTGAAAACCAAAATGTTTCTAAAAATCATTCCACAATAGCTATTTCGAATTTTTCACCAAATGGCACAATACGATTTAAACTTTCTAAACTTAACCCTTTCAGACCCAGAATTAATTTTTTTGGATAATATTTTTTTTTTTTTTACAATAACACTATCAATGACTATAGTAAACCAAAACATTTTTTTTTTCATACATTTTGTAATGAGTTAATGATATGTCCCCTATGAAGGACATCAGGCGTTTATGGAGTCAAAAATATGTTAGATTCAAATTTAACCTTTTTTATATTAAATTTGTTATTTTTTCTATTTCATGAAAATATATGACGCATAAATAAACCAAAACATTTTTGAACTTCCCTATAAGCTATTATGCTTTGTGAAGGATATCAGGCGTTTATGGAGTCTATGCAAAAATATATTAAATTTTAAGATATGATAAATGGAATATTTTTAATTAACACTTCACAAATAACATAATTATATTTAAATAATTATTTATATACTCATGATACATAAGGAAAATCAAACAATATTCATATTATATGGTCAACTGATAACAATATTATTATTATATTATCATATTTTGACGTCTCACAAGCCCAATGTCCCTCTGAGAGGACATACATAACAGCTGAGATATCATCACTCCTATTCACATTGGGAAAGTTTTGACTGTTCGTACTAGTTAACTATGATACCGTAACAAAAAAAAAAAAATTAACAGAATTTAAAAGTCAAGTATCCCACTCCAAAATAAACATTTATTAACAGCTGTTATCATTAATTTGTTGTTCAAAATATTTTCAACTTATATTTAGTGTAATACTTTTGCGGAATGAAATACATAATTGATATTATGATATTCGTAATCTGCATTAGTTTAATGACAACATTCATGCATTTTTATAACGATTAAACAATTTTAAACTATATAAATACTAATTTTGAAAGAATGTCCTTCTGAGAGGACATTGGGTCTGAAAGGGTTTTAAATACTAAAAATATAAATACATTTCTCAATGTGATTTTGTCATGTAGCACATTACTCAAGTATTAAAAAAAAAAGTGAACACAAAATAAATATTACATTTATCAATTAGATCTGACTTAAACTGTGTATATATATATATATATATATATATATATTATAAACTTACATAATTTCACATATTGCCACGATGTTTTTGAATCGTTGGTAGAAGGTACTTATGTGTTACAAACGTTTTCACACCTAATATTACTTGATATGTCTAACTCAATATAACAAATAAATATATTCAAAACCCATAATTGTAACATCGTTGACCGCTTACCATGATTTGGCTACATCTCATAACAACAGATGACGTTTCACAAGTTATACTACTTGTTGGTAAAGTAAATGCAGCATCAAAAAGCTTGATAATTAATGTGGGTAAGTTGTATCATCAATGATACTTACCATTTGTTTTGGACCACTTAATATTGGGCCAGGACACGTAGTTTGAAAATAATAATTATTTTAATTAATACTAATTATTAGTAATACAATTCAACAAATATCAAAATCTAAACAATATATCTTTCGTGTATGGTATAAAGGTCTTATGTCAAATTAAAATTAAATTTAAAATTTGATGTACCTTATTTTATGTTAACAATTATGCAGAAATTTAAACTCCATTCTTCGAAGTTTTTATTTGACTTAAGTTAATTGGATTTTTATTTTTTATGACATACGCTATTTATATTATGTTTCAACAAGGTATGCATTTAAAATGATAGATTAACTTGACTTAAGATAATATGACCATTTTAAAATTATTGATTTATATGATCCTCAACAATTAATTTGGCATACGCTTTTGTATCTAATAAAATGTGACTTAAAACGTTTAAACATTAACAATTTTCACTGATAGTGAGTTATAGTTTTGACTTACGCGATTTGTACCAACAAAATAGGAAAATAAAAATATTTTTGATTCTAATTAGGCTATTAGCCATAAATGTCAATTTTTGACTCGAGGCCTTTATACCATACACGAAAGATATTTTCTGCGAGAAATTAATCTAGGTCAGAGACATACACCCCTCTCTAGTCCCTCCACTACTGACACAGAGTCCGAATTTAACGCACATTTTATTAGCTCGAACTCTTGTGTCCCAGCAAATATGTTATATATACGTATATATTATATATATATATATATATATATATATATATATATATATATATATATATATATATATATATATATATATATAAACACTTTATCTGTTCGTTTTTCGTTTTTTATTACTTTCTTCTTCCGTCCGACCCCACCCGTTAACTTATATTTTCCCCGAGAAGTCATTGTTCTCCACTCTCCGCCCGAGCCAGATCAATCATTTCTCCGCGGACAATAATGTTGGTAATATTTTAATAAATTATTACCCATTACTCTTCGCGAACACGAGAGAGACATCATTAACCTTATTGATTTTCATCCCTCCCGCCCTCCTTTGTTAACTTTTTAATATTCACTTCGGTGGCCCAACGTGCGCGCCCTCTTGTACGCTCTGCGAACCGTCACACCCCCGAGGCGTGACGGGACCGTGTCTAAAAGTCGCCGCGAACACGAGCGAAACTTTCGATTCACGAAAATCGACTCGACCGGAATAAAACGCGTTTATATCACCGTGGCCGT
Organism: Therioaphis trifolii; assembly: GCA_027580255.1. NCBI lineage: Eukaryota > Metazoa > Arthropoda > Insecta > Hemiptera > Aphididae > Therioaphis > Therioaphis trifolii. Next base: position 21,366,744 of record CM050404.1, read on the forward strand.
ACCGAGCGCGGCATTGATGGCGGTTGCGACGACATTCCGATTCCGGACGACTGTGCAGCAGAGCCCATCGAGTGGTGTTCCGGGTCTTATTTTGCATTTCATTTCATTACCCAAATATCCCGGAGTAGTCGAAACGGTCGAAACGATTCTTATAAACTGTACTTTCACTTTTACACGCATTTCCTCCGTTATCACAAACGAAAATATTTGTTCGTATAATTAAACACTAAAAGTATAGTATTTTAGCACTCAGTGCTAGGAATTGATCAGTTTTTCTCAGCCCATGCACTACGGTGATGCACTAATAAAATAATTCGTACTTTACAACACATCATACAGAAATAGTAATGTTGGGTTCAAAATACTTAATATTCTATTTTGACAAATAATGTATATGTACACTCAAATACTACATAGGCGCACGTGTATGGCTAATTAGGCGATAGTCTCAGCTAAGTATTTTTTTTCATACGTCACCACGATGAATCAAAATTAAATTAAATACAACGTTTCGAGTTTTTAAGCATTTGTATTTATGCGGGTGACTATGTCATTACGTGTATCATTAAAAGTGAATAATTTATTATTATAAATCCATATGAATGTTAAATATTTATATTCTATAAAATCATTTGAATTGTTATAAGTACGTTGTAAATGTTTTTCAATTTTTTTTTAACAATTCCAATTTTTTCGGCAGCCAATTTGAATGCACCTCTTCCATCGACAAGCAGTCATTCTCGAAGTTGATGTGGGAAACTTCTGTTATGTCTTTATGCTGTTGCCTTTTGAGGAGGGTTGGTAATCAGATGAAATGTAACTATACCCTATTCATAAATCTACTTACGCCTATGATATATTTCATTTCTTATACACACATTTCAAACACTTCTAACTTTTTTTTTTTAAAAAATCAAATTCGTACTCAATTTTCTAAGAAAAACAAAAGTCACTTGATGAGAACTTGATGAGACTGGTTTGTCTCACATAACATTCTATTTAAACGTGGCAAAATTCTGCAAATGGAATTTGATGTACCTCGTGACTTGGACTATACTGCGTTACGACAGTGTGTCTTGACTCGGTGGTCGAGAAACACTGAAACAGCTGATAACCGAATGATATCATGACACTTGATTTTATTTATAAACATTAAATGTACAGATTAATTAAAACTCATGTCTGAGTGAAACAAATATAATATTATTAATATATTTTACTCGTGCCCCGAACGACCGGAGAGGAACACCTTTTTTACGGCAACACATTCCTTCGGAAAAGACCTCGAATTCTTATTATTCGTAGTTCTGTTCATGACGTCGAGATAAAATATACATAATATTATTATGATAGCCGCAGATATCGACGTCTGCAGACCGTTCATGTTTTTATGAGTAAACCAATGGTATCAACTATATATACACGCAGAACAATATTTTACCAGTACGTAGATTAAAGGATATTTTAAATGTTTAAGTATAATTTACTTATCTTCCCTTAATTTTGATTATTGAAAATAAAGTGCTTGTATGCTATACAAATTGTCTTATTATTGTTTTCATTAGTCATGAATGTAGCAGTACATATTATTTTATCGTATGGGAAAATTGTCCGTATAAATATACTCAGATGACTTCATCGTTCAACAGAGATTCGAAACATATTTAAGATTACTATGAAATTTGATAGACATATTCATGACTAGTTGACGGACAGTTTTTTTTTTTCAACTTAACACAAAATAATACATGACAATATTTTAATCTCGCTTGCTTGTAGGTATACATGTATTTGATTTATTTTTCCTGATAACAGTTGATACTACATTAAATCATTATACGCCTTATATTATAAGATATAATGGGGTATTATATTATGATATAATTATCCCTTTCACTGAAACCTTATTTTTCACCCCGTTTAAGTGAAACCTGGTGTCGATTCGACCCAAGGCTTTAAAAAAATAGAAAAAGGCGTCCAAAAAATTTGAAAAAATTCATACATGTAGCTCAGGGTTTCTACTTTACGATAAAAATTCGATATATGGAGTTTTCGTTATTTATTTATAAGATAATTAACAATAAACAAACAGACTCCTTAAAAATGCGAGAACTTTGAAATTTCGGGGTGGGTCGAATCGACACCAGGTTTCAGTGAAAGGGTTAAATATTATATGATATTTAATTATAAGGGGTATAATTATTAACCTTATAAGGAGAGAGTGTCCGAATATGGGATAGGTGCCTAATATCGGACACTCAAATATCATCTTAAGAAATGGATACTCTGATCAAATATTATGATAAAGATGTTATAAAGACATATGTTTACAATTTATGATAAGGTGCGGTACTTATTTGTTGCCTAGATAACATCATAATAACGGTTTGTTTGTGACCACACAATTTTAGGTTTTCTGATGTGATTTACAAATGAAAATTTTTTCTACGAGTTAAATCAATTTATTGAATGTTATGGTCTTAAATTATGTATTTGAACTTGCTTAGAAAAACTTGCTTTAAAAAATATCATTCTACCTGATAATATTGAGTAATTTAACCATGTAATAATTTAAATGTGTATAAATTTGACAAATTTTAGGTAAATCTATTATAATATGACAACATTTTAGAAAAATTAAAGTTTTCAAAATTTCAAAATTGTATTAATAAACTTGTAAAAACATGTGATACGTTGACACATTTTAAATATAATAAATGAAAAAAAAAGTTTTTATTTTTCGTAGTTACAAATGCATAATGTTGCTTTACAGCAACAACCAACTTTTTCGACTTTTTCAACACTTGAAATCAAAATAGATTTTTTAAATTATTTTTTACGTATTTTATAGCTTTAGTACTATCCAAAAACAATTTGTTTAATAATAAAAAAAAATCATGCATTGTAGGGTTATAGTTCGCACCACAAGAGAAGTAAACCGTTCCGCGCATGCCCGCTGACGGTAGCGAATGTTGAACTTTGCGTCGTTCAGTATCTGTGGCGAGCATATCGATACCCGCATCGAAATTGGTCGTAACTCAGTTTTTGGCAGTTTTGAGATAACTCCACCACAAGGTGATAGAGCGCGATTTTCTCTATCACCTACGAAAACGGTCGTATCTAAATATCAACCAAAGATGTTGTAAAATATACTTTTATAAGTTACCCCTGAAACTAGGTTACCGACGAAAAAAGAATTATGTTTAGTTACGACCTGGAAAAAAAAATTACCGGCGATAAAAGTAGTATCTTGATATTATTTATCTACTTATTCTATTTTTAACGCGACTGTTATCAAAACAATATTATGGACATAATATTATTTGTTTTCGACATCCACACGACCACTGTACGAACATACTCCCATACGTCACCATCATTAGGGCATCATGGATCAACATAATAATAAAAAAACTGTAAGTATCGATCGACCTTTTATATTAACATTTTAACAAAATAGATAGGTATTAATTTAATTAATAAAATAAATCATTGACACAATGATCCAATAATCAATAATTACTGTAGTAGGTAATGTACATAATACTATTATTATTATTAACCTCGTATTACTACAATATAATGACCACTTTCACGGTGCATTTTTTTTTCAACGTTTAATTTTCTTTTGATTTGTGCTGTATAGTAACAATATATTTTTTTAAATAGGAATTGAATGATGATGAATCAATTGGTACTGACAGTATACTTGGTTTGTACGAGTATGGTGCCACGAGTAGTGATGATTTTGAATGCAATTCAGAATCAGATAATACATGTAATTATGATACTGACAAGCAGGGGGGTGTAACTCTTATAGGCAGATCTGATACATAGTTTTGAGACACGCGGCATACCAACAAAACTAAAATTCATTAGCTCGTAAAATTCTTTTCGTATGGCTGCACTGTGTATCACATGACCTAACGGTCGTTTAGTGTATATTCTGTGTTTGGACTTTGGATCATAGAAAAAAGATGAACTTCATAAATGTTATTGAACGTTCACTTGTTTACACCCGTGTAGCAAGTAAACTGCGTTTTGTGATTCCTGGCCTTTGTTATTTTTCTTGCGTTATTTTGTTTTCGTTTTGTGACTGTTAACACTGTTGTTAGTTGTATATTTATTAGTAGTTTTTTTCAAAATAATAATAAATATGCCTTCCAACAATTGTGTCGTCATTGGATGTGATACAAAGTATACCGATAAACACATCATACGACATCGTTTTCCTAAGGACGAAGAGACTTGTGCTATATGGGCCAAAAAATCAGGAAATAATGATTTATTGAACAAATCGGTGGTACAGATATTAGTAATAACATTGATTTTAAATACTAGTATTTATATATACTTAGTATTTATAATCAATGGTAATAATAAATAAATAATATGCGATAACAAAAGTATCGATTATGTGAATAATCGATAACAAAAGTATCGATTGTGTGAATAATCGATATTATAAAAATCGAAGTTATCGATTGTTAAAACTTGAGACAACCACGGGGAGCGCTAAGATAGAACTCTGTATCAAATCGTGCTGTGGGAGTTGCCTTTCTATATGATCTATTTTCTATGCTGACAAGGATCCAGAGTACACTCCAAACCAAGTTTATTCAAAGTTGAATGAAGACTATGATATGAGTTACTACTTTTTTTATATACATTTCCCGCGAAAATAGAATTAACTTGAGTTACTAATTTTTTTTCATACATTTCCCGCGAAAATAGAATTAACTTGAGTTACGGAATTTGACATAAGGTCGTAACTCAGTTAAGTCAATGATAACTGATAGGAGACAAAAAACCTAAAAATAGTATTTTAATTTATTCTGAGATATTGATAATGATAAGAACGTAACATAAAAAAGTTCAAAAGCAGAATTAGAATCGTGATTTATAATACTAAAACAGTCACTCTGAAAAATCATAAAAACTGAGTTACAACCATTTTCGCTGCGGGTATCGATATAGCGTGAAACAAAAGCAATATACAGAGTGTTAATATACTATAATATTACATAATTTTATCAACGTAATATTTCACATGATACACACTATACAGGTGTGCCGACCGTTAACGATCTTGATCGTACTATATCGGTATTCCAAATTGGTGGAGATGTGCACAATCGAACGCGTTTCGGTCGGGACACGGTTTACTTCTCCCGTGGCACGGACTGTAGGACCCAAACTCTGTTCTACGACGATACAGTATTTTATTTATACATATATTTGTGAGTATTGATTAGACATTCGACATTAATCTTAAACTGAACCAATCTACATTTATTTGTACTGGCGTACTGCTAAGATCATATACTCGTATTTCATAAACGCTCCGGATCTACGGTTAAATACAGTAGAAACCGTTTGTGATGACGTTCAAGGGATCAAAGAAAATAGGTCATAATAACCGGTTGTCATTATAACCAAAATGAAGAAAAAAAAATTAGTTAAATTATTACTCGTATTTGAAAAATCTGTTATTTTAGATTGAACATTGTTTGTATAAAAATCACGCTCAATTTTTTTTTCTATTTCTTCAAATTTATCATTGGACTTACGTTATTCAGAGTCAAATAATTTGATAACATGTTTGCTGCTTTGGACACTGCATTAATTCAAAGGAGTTTTGACGGGACATTTAATCTACGATCGTTACACCCAATATGTCAACACATCCGGTGTCACTATAAACGGTTTCTACTGTATATTCAAAAGACAAGAGAACATTTTCCCCTGAATATTGTATATTTAACTGGTCATCTCCGGCCACGGCACAATGCGATCAACTACTTTTTTTCAGTACTCTAGTTGTTCAACTTAAGTTAAAACAGGGAGGGAATGGAATATTTCACGAAAATTATTTCATCGTACAGTTGTGAAATATTTTAGACTTTCAAACACTAGACCATGCCGAGACTAAGCCTACCTGTCTTCTTGCGTGGCGTTTTGAATGACACCATTCATTTTACTCGTGCGTGATTAAAGTCCTCGCTAAACGTTCTTCAAACGAATGGACGTCCATTATTCGTTTATTCCCGCAGGTTTATGATGCAGGGCACCGCATTCATACAGTTTAATACTGACTATTTACAGAAGGGCCGTAATACACGACGAGAGCGGAGCAATTAACCTAAAAGGCCGTTCGCGAGATTCGATAAAAATTCCACAACGGCTAACAAGTCGGTCGTGTGCGCGTCTTCCGGTCTTTCGATGTGTGCAAATTCGTTTTGTTTTTAAAACGTTCCACCGGACGTTTGATAATGTTTCAGGTCAACCGGATGCAATAAAGTTTGGACCGACAACCGTACGTATCCCTTTATTATCAGACCTGCGTTTTACAACCCGTGACGTTTTTATTGCTCCTGTAACTTCAAAGGACAGCGTGCGCCTCGTTTTTGCCGGGCATTTATCTGCGAGATGTGGAGGACGGGCCAATCGAGTTGTCCGAATCATCTCCGCGATAAATATGTCCGCCTGTCATTTGTCAGTTAGGACAGCCCTAATCGAGTTGCATAACGTATATTTTTCGAAATAAAAACATCATCGAAATATTATAGAAAAAAAAAAAATAAAAAAAAAATAAAAGCATATCATAATATGTTTACATTTCATCATGTATATTTAAAAATATGTTTTCCCCGACAAAAACATTTGATTCTTTTTATTTTCCGAACAAAATTATTGTAATACATTGTGAATCACCGTGGTCCGACCGACAGTGGTTTGAGGGAACTTTTATTTATTTTTTTTTTTTTTTATTAGCCTTTGTATTTCATGAATTTTTACGACGTTTAAAATATACTAAAATATAAAAACGCACGATGGAATAATTGTAAATATTTATAGAACTCGTCTCACAAAATCAACATCGCAATATTATAATAAAATCATATCGTTTCAACTTGCAATAATATTTTATCAGATGACAAATGTTCGTGTACTCATAAAATTGGATCGCACATGAAATACATTTCATTATAATTCCCTTAATATAGATGTGGTTTTGGGCTGGATACATAATTTTTTTTTCTACCATCTTTTTTCTTTTTTTTTTTACCATTACAGATGCCATTGTA